>JAULBY010025073.1:898-17309 GCA_032358315.1 Ophiocytium majus | reverse complement strand
CGTGCAAAATCGGTTCAAAATGCAGGGGGGTGACGATGGCTTCAAATCGTGACCCGGGTGACGATATAAAAACTCTAGTTTCCACAGGGGTTTCTTTTGGGGGGGGGGGGGGACAGAGCTGCACAGAGAGATCATCACACATAGTGATCACAAATTCGTACACACCTGCAAGCCTGCAACTTGCCCTACAGCGGTCACCTTGACGAGCTTGCGCCTAGGACATGACGGATACGGAGCGCGAGGTAAGAGCTGGTACGTGATGGCGCGCTGACCTGGCGAGATAGTAGTACAGGGAGTGTAAATTGTTGGAAGTTTCTTCTCCCTGGAGGCTGTACAGGGGGTGAGCGCCGCGGCTGCTGGTGTCGCTGCTGCTGCTGCATCCCCCTGCCACTGCAGCGCGAGCTTCAGGTCGTACAGAAGGTAACGGCGTTGGCAGTGCAGCAACATCAGCTGTTTCTGGTGCTGACCGCGGTCGGTCATGGAACTCTGAACTCTTGACGGCCGAGAAACCGCCCAAGCGGTGGAGCGCGGTCCGGTGCACCGGTGCACACCGGTGCAAGCGGTGCACCTGCCGCAGACTGCGCAGCACCTGCTGCAGCCTTGCCAGCTTGCGGTGCTGCTGGTCCGGGTGCTGCCATTTCCGCTGGTGCAACACGTAGCATTCGTCAATGCCTACCGCGGGCCTGCGCAGAGCTCTGCTTGTTGCTCGGATTACCGACCATGGCGTCATGCATCGACAATTCCGACTTCGCTAAAATTGCAAATGCACCATGGTAACGTTTACAAGGGATGGTGCACCATTAAAATCACAGCGCCATAAAATTTGTTAACTGCTGGCATGACATGTTATTGTTACCTATTTATAAATACTTGAAGTAAATCACTACTGAAGTAGATTGTTCCGAATCGTCAGTCACACATGCGATGATCTACTGCTGCTAGTTACTACTGTGTTGTAACGCCTCTATAAATGGTATATCAAAAACCTTACTTCGAAGTAGGTTGTGTCGCTGCTAGTAGTACATCGTTTGTGTGTTTACTTACAAGTCTGAACAGGTCTTCCGTCTCAATATTTTTTAATACCAGTACTACTAGTGACTACTATAACATGTTTCTTACACTGAAGGTAGCATTACAAACGCCATGTGCACAGGGATTGTCCCCCCAAGCAGAGTTAATGAGAACTACGTTACAAAGAAGCACATCACGACGAAGTACTTTCATCAAACTCCGCTTAGGGCCGGAAAGGCCTGTGCACATGCCGTTTGCGAGGCTAAAAGACGCAAGACCAAACAACATGTTCTGCGGTGTTGCTAGCTAGACTCTCAGATATATGTATACATATATGCTGAGCACTAGCCTAATAGTATGGCACCTTGAATTGTAATGTACACCTAGTATATCCGTACCGCACTACTCTAGTGCCTTACAGCCCCGTGTCTCAGAGGACCCGCTCCCTACTCAGTACTACTTGTAGGCTACCACGGTGCATAGGATTATTTTATAATTCAGCAGTAAATCCATCATTCATGAAAGTATAACGTTCATACCGTAACATACTATTAGTACTACACCATACTATACACCAGTGGTACAAAGCTTTATGAAATTATTTCAAATACTTGAAGTATGATTAACTGGACTTGAAGTGTATGATTTACTGGTTCGGGTTCTGCAGTGCTTCAAAGGTATGAAATCTTACTAATAGTACTATTTATCAATTATATACAAACAGTATTACTAATTGTATAATTTCTGAAAATAATGTTTTTAAAATCAATCCACGAAGATACTACTACCGGTAGTAGTGAAAGAAACCTAAAAGGCCACTGAGCCCAGATACTGCCGTGGCTGGGCCAAATGCCAGGCCGAAGCCTGTGGGGTGATACTAGTAGTATTTACAGCAAAACATGTACAGTAATGTCACAGCCTGAGTGTACTTTATCCACATCCGCTTGGGGCGCGGAGAGCTGTGTGCACATGGAATACACTACGAAGTACTTGAACTATGTTTACTGCTGTTTGAAGTAATTAACTACCTGGGTACATTTTAAATGGCTTGGGGCGTTGCTGGAGCACGACTAGAAAAGCGTGACCAAGCATGCTGCTTCCTCGTGCTACTAGCCCATGAGGTGGTCTCAATGCTGAGCATAATGCACTCCCACGTGCACATAGGTAACAAAGGCGTTTACTTAAAAATATTTCATAGTATACACCAGTACTGCGTATTACATGGTCTATTTCGTACAACATCTGCTTTAACTGAACTCCGCCTGGGACACGGAAAGTCATGTGCGCATTGTGTGCAGCACTAAGGACAACGATCAAACATGCTGCCCCTTGTTGCTACAGTAGCCGACTAAATCGCAATACTCAGTGCTTAACCTAATTATGAACCACTAAACGGAAGTCCAGCATGCTGCTACAGCTGAATGCTGCTCTTTCAAATGGTTGTTTCTACAGTCCCATGTCTCAGACGGCCTGCTCGCATCCCAACTCAACTCCTGGGCGCGCCATATTGTACTTGTATGTACACATGTACATTTCAACAAATTTCTATCACCTCATGTACTTGCAGTACAGTCAGTGTTCAAATATATTATTATATACATACCATATGGTACATGTGTATATATGTTTAAAAACCTTGTGCAGTGTATCAGTGTACTGGATATGGTATACTTGAAGTAACTGGTACAATTGTGACACACCAAATAAACACACTACACTGTAGTAGCACGTGGTGCATGTATCAGCGCATAGAAGTAGCAGTAAACCAAAGACGGTCCGAAGTCACAAACTTCAAAATATTTGTAAATATGCCTTGACTGAGTGCGTTCACACACAAACTCTGACTCATAGCCCTCAAGGACACTGACCGGCTCGTGTAGGTGCGGGGGCTGTCTGGTGCTTTTCGCCAGGTGGACAAATCACCCCACAGGCTTCGGCCTGGCATTTCGCCCCAGCCACGGCAGTATCTGGGCTTAGCAGCCTTTTAGGTATCTTTCACAGATTGAAGCATGCCTGCCGTTACTTACTTGGAATTGAGGTTGACATTCATGCGCGCCGCTGGTTGTGTTATGCCAGGGGGTGAAGGCGCGGCCGCCGTCGCGGCGGATGCCACTCGATTCCGTACTCCTGTACTTGAAAGTTGACACGCAAATACATGTAACACAAGTTGAAGTACAACTTCCAATTCCGACTTGAAGTCGCCACTCGGAGTTGACAATCATGCGCGCCACCATTTGGTATGACGCAGGAGGTGAAGGCGCGGCTGGAGTCGCGGCGCCAGGAGGCAAAGGAGCGCGAGGACGCGCACCAGCGGGCCCTGCAGGAGAGGAAGGAGGCCCTGCGGCGGCAGGCTGAGGTGCGCCTAGTAGCCGCGCACAGGACTTGAACAGAAGTAGTACATACTTGCACTATATTACAATATATTACTACATATTTCCCCAGCCAGCGCAGATCTGGGCTTGGCAATGTTTTGTGTTTCTCAACTCTATTACTTCAGTGGAATCTGACTCACGTTGAGGAAATACATACTTCTGTAGCAGTTTTATTTACTAGTATTTGCAATTGGGGGCGTGCAAGTGCCCATGACATGTATGTCAGCACGCTCACTGGTGGCCATGGCACTTGGCAAATGCGTGGCAGGGTATGTATACGAACATACTTCAAAGAAGTAGAAAGGCAAGCAGGCGCCAGCAGGCTACCTAGGGCTCGACCTGCCAGGGCAGGTAATCTGCCTGTAGTAGTCAAATTATGTATTGTCATAAAGAAGTATGAATGCATGCATGTGCTTGGATTGGACCGCAGGAGAGGAAGGAGGCCCTGCGGCGGCAGGCTGAGGTGCGCCTACAGGAGTTCAATCAAAGTACATCCTTACAATGCACTTCATAGTATACTTGAAGTATAAATAAGTATAAATGCATGTATGTGCTCTTGTTGAACTACAGGAGAGAAAGGAGGCTCTGCGGCGGCAGGCAGAGGTGCGCTGGCCGCCCACATGCCACACTGCGAGTTAACACTGCCCGAGGCAGCAGCGCCGGGGTGATGTGGTGCCCCATGCAGAGGTGCCTGTGACCTGTAGTCGAGCGGCGGTGGGGAGTTGTGAAAGAAACACAAAAGGCTGCTGAGCCCAGATACTGCCGTGGCTGGGGCAGAATGCCAGGCCGAAGCCTGTGCGGTGACTTGTCCACGTGGTGAAAAACTCAGACTTTTGTTAGGGCGAAAAAACAAGGTGTGGCCGCTGTGCAGGGTGCATCGTCGCCGAATTGGTGGGTTGGAAACTGCCATGCAGCCTGTTTGTAAACATGGCATTGTTGTTGCATAATAATAAGACAAAAACACGACACAGCTCCAAATGCACGTATGAAACACACCTTGTCTGTGCTCCGCTGTGCTATCACATACTTTCAAGTACTGGTACTCTGAAGTACTTGTTGTAAGTGATTTGATTTTTGACGTAAAAGCGGCATGTAGTGGTTTTAGTTTATACTACTGGTAGTAGTGAATGGGTGCAGTACGTAATGTGC
This sequence comes from Ophiocytium majus, assembly GCA_032358315.1. NCBI lineage: Eukaryota > Xanthophyceae > Mischococcales > Ophiocytiaceae > Ophiocytium > Ophiocytium majus. The sequence continues at coordinate 12,777 of JAULBY010025073.1, read as the reverse complement.
ACTAGTCAAATAAACCGAAATGCTACGTCCAGATACTGCTGTGATTGGGGCAAAATGCCAGGCCGAAGCCCGTGGACTGGTGTGCCTACCTGGTCAAACACCTGACAGCCCCCATACCTACACGTGAAGGTCAGCGTCCTTTGAGATGATGCAGAGCACGGGTATCAACAGTCAAGGTGATACATCTATTTATTTGAATCTACTGATGTCTGGTTACAGTACGCAGCCTGCACTACAGTAGTCAAGGCGACACTGCAGTCAAACGAGCTTCATGACTGTGTCTCCTGCCTTGTACTGCCTGGCGCTGCGCGCAGGAACGAAGGGAGGCGAAGGCGTTGAGCAAGTCAGCGGCGTTTGCACGGTGACGGAGCGCAAGCCAGCGATGCGTGCAAGAAAAAGTGGTTGCGTAAGCTGTGTCCACCAACCAGCAGCAGTACCAGAGGCGCCGACGCCCCAGGACCCTGAGCACTGTGACATCGTGAGCTGTTATAGCACTGGCTGCAGCCGCTCTCGGTACAGCTGCTGCCAGCCAACAGAGCGCCTTCCCGCAGCTTTGCGAGCGCTGTGTCGTCGTAATTTAAATACCATCACTTGTTAACACACACACTTGTCTGCAGCAGGGGCTGCAGCTGGTCGGCATGGTCGGTGTTGCGTTTCATTTTTTTTGTTTTTGCACATGCTGAAGTTTTGTTGGCTCCCCCACCAGGGGGTAAGTAGGAAAAACAAGAAAAAGCTTACTTCCTACTTACACCACTGCCTCGAGGGGTCCGCGACGTTTGCGGGCGCCAGGCGGCCACCACCTGGTGACCACGTGCAGCGGGACCGTGCATTCAAGTTCTGCTGGTGCCGTCCGTGCATGGGCACTCAGGCAGCGCTGCCCCTCCACACAGCGACTGCGCTGCACCACCTGCTGTCTCCCCTCTCTGCTGCTGAAAGAAAGTTGTCCGAATCGCATGTTGAAGTCAGGCCGGACCTCTTGGGCCAGCGAAGCCTGCACAAGCAGTAAGGGCCCCCTGCACTCAGGCATGGCGACCGCGGCGGTGGAGGAGGCCGCTGCGGGTGGCATGGTACCCCCCATCATGCAGCCCCTTCTCCACCTGCACCACCATATCTGGCACAAGCTGCAACAACGGCAGCGAAACGAGGCCGTCAAAATACGCACTTCAGGGTGCCGTCACACCTGGAGGCCTAGTACGACGGATGCTGCTGCCGCGGACTGCTGCGCTGGGGGGGGGAGTCCCACATTCGCTACCACCACGTGAGCACATCGCTGGTGTCGCTGCTGCCGCACACCGCCTCCTGCCGCTGCTGCTGCCGACAGCATTTCTGGATCTTGGTGTTCTTTTGTTGCAGTGCAAGTCCTGACAGAGTGGGGTCAGCTGCGAGAAAAGTAGCGTGTAGCCGTTGGCGGTGCCGGCGGCGACAGCACCACCAGCAGCGGCTGCTGTTGCCTTTTTACCGCGCTTGCGCTCGCCTGCTAAAGACGTGTGCGTCCCGGCGGCACCCCCTGCTTACTTTACACAGCTTGGCTCCCCTCACTGTGCGTACGGGCACAGTCTGCTGCGAAACTGCAAAGAGAGAGAGAGCTTGACGCACAGCTGCTGCCCCCGCCACACCAATGCCGCTTGTGGCTTCCCTCTCTCAGTGAGCCGCCTTCGACGACCACAACGCAGCTCCATGACCCCTCCGGCCCCGCCAGTGACGTTGGCGCGAGCAGCGGACCAGCCACGCCTGCCAAGCAGGACAAAACCAAAACCGAAACGGCCGCGCAAACGCCAGCTGCAGCACCTGCTGCCGCGCCCGACCGACCATTCAGGGCCAGCCCTGCCTGCGCCATCGCTGCAGCAGCGACGAACTGCCTTGGTGACCCCGTGTCGCACGACATCGACGAGCGGGACCGCCACGAGCCCTACGCCGTCACTGAGTACGTGCAAGACCTCTATGCCTACCTTAGGGAGGCGGAGGCCAGGCACGCCGTGCCGCCGGACGCGGTGTCCCGGCAGCCCCACCTCACCCCCGCCATGTACGCCACGCTGGTGGACTGGCTGGCGGAGGTGCACTCGCTGTACCAGCTGGTGCCCGACAGCCTGCACCTGGCGGTTCACATCTTGGGGCGGTACCTGGGGGTGAGGCGGGTGCAATGGGGGGCGCTACAGCTGGCGGGGGCGGCGTCGCTGCTGCTGGCGGCAAAGTATGAGGAGGCGAAGCACGTGCGCGTGGACGATCTCGTGCGCATGACGGACCGCGCGTACCAGCGGCAGCAGGTGAGCTGGTGGTGCTTTACAGTTGAAGTGTTCCTGTGTAGAAGTTGAAGTTTGCTACAGAAGTTGTACACGTGAAGTCCCCATAGGGGCAGTGTAAAGTGCTGGGCCGATGTGCGAAACTTGAGAGGAGCTGCTGCCAATCGGGCAGCCCACTGGTACCACCTGTGCAAGGTCATGGCACTGTTGGTCCGCGCTAAGGTAGGCCCCTGCCTGCTGCATGGCTACAGCATTATGAGTAGAGTACAGTCCCTCGTCCCAGGGGACCCCAGTTGAAACTATACGATTACTACTACTAACTACTACTACTACTACTATACTATAGTATACTATACTATACGGTGTCATGTGTGCTTCAAGCGCGCACCTGCGTGCGTGGACTGCGGACCCGCACGCATCATACCTTGAAATTATTATTCCAACCAAAAAAAGTGTCCAGAAATTTGCAAAAAAAACTCAACTTATTGCAGCAATACGGTATGCACGTTCACTACCCCCACCTTGTGTCGTGTGTGATTCGACCCTAGTCACAAAATTTACTTTGGTGGCTCCGTCCCAAAAAGCCAAGACTGAAAAACTGGTTTGAACTGTGGAACCCCGCCAATCTAACAGTATGGTGATTGAGATGGAAACGGGGTCTTCGCAACCCTGAGCCAATGTTCCAAAAATGCCGTGCACACATCTAGTACCTCCATTGCAATCCATTAGACGGCAAGTTTCGAAGCGCGTCTGTGACAGCACGGCTGGCCGTGTCAGGCCACAGTGCGTATGTGCAACTCATACGTGCCGTCGTGGTTGTCCTGAGGCATGCCGACGCTCCCAACACTTGCGGTCTAACGGGTTGCAATGGAGGTAGTAGGCTATAGACTAACCCCTTCCAAAACAAAAACACCGATAGTAGGTACCGTTACAGCATCGTCACCCCTGCTGGTGTGACATGCAACTGACTGAGGTGGAGAACACTGGCGGCACGCGGCCACTGTTCCAAAGCTTCCCCGCCCGTGCTCCTGCGCACCCATACTACCCTTACTAAGTACCGTAGATGAAAAGTACCGCTACAATAATACTACAGTACACGTAGTATAACCCTTGTGGCGTGACATGCAGGTGATTGCGATGGAGACAGCGGTGGTGGCAGCCCTGGGGTGCAACATCTAGGCACACACTGGCCGGCGCGTGTAGATGTGGGGGCTGTCTCATGCTTTTCACCAGGTGGAGCAAATCACCCCAAGGGCTTCGGCCTGGCATTTTGCCCCAGCCACGGCAGTATCTGGGCTTAGCAGCCTTTTAGGTTTCTTTCGCATAAAACACTCATGAATTATTATTTTTCTTCTACTACCAGTCTAGTACTATAAACCTAAATGCACACTCTGTTATTACCCCCTTCTGGCGTAACGTGCAGGTGATTGAGATGGAAGCAGAGGTGCTGGCGGCGCTGGGCTGCAACATCTCTGCGCCGACCACGTACACATTTCTGCTGCGGTGGCTCAAGGCGGCGCGCGCGGACTGCACCACGGTGCTGCTGGCCAACTACCTGGCGGAGCGCGTACTGGTGGAGGCACGCATGCTGCGCCACAAGCCCAGCGCCACCGCCGCTGCATGCACGTACTTTGCGCGCAGGTGCGTGTGGGAGGGGGGAGGGGGGGGGGCTCCCAATGTATTTCAAGGGCAATTATTGATACTGCAGTACACTGAAGTACGTGTGGTTGTTTTGCGGTTGTGCTCTGTGTGCTTGTATTATTATATTACTATACCGGTATCATTACATTACATATGTATACTTGTATCATTATATTACGTTATTATGTTATACTTGGCGCGCAGGCGCATGTGGGAGGGGGGGGGAACGCAGGGTATTCGAAGGGCAATCATTTGTACTGCAGTATAGGTGCGTTTGTTTTTGGGTTGTGCGCCTGCACTGCTTTGCGCGCACGTGCGTGGGGGCGGGGAGGGGGGGTTGTCCCTGCCCTGAAGGAGGAAGTACTTGTTATTGATAATACGTACTTGAAGTAGTAGGTACTCGAAGCATGATTATATAATTAAAATACTGCGGTGGTTGCATTTTGGAGATAATTTTACATAGCCCGAGTGCGACCGCCGTGGCGCGCACTTACTTTGCGCACAGGTATGTGCGTGTGTGGGGGGGGGCGGGGGGCTCTCGCTGCATTATTACATGATAAATTTATTGTGCTAGTACTGTAGTGGTACACTGTACACTATACCGGTGGGTAAGACTACTAGTAGGTGTGTTTGGAGGTTGTGCCTGTTAGCTATAGCAAGCGGCGTCTATGCATGTTTTGTTGAAATGCACTGCAAGTAGTTGACGTTTCCCAGGTGCAGCTGGATTTTAGAAGTAGAAACAGGCACCTATACTCCAAGTGCTTCATATAGTATTTGAGTACTTCATAGTATTGCAGATACTATATGGACACTTTTTTTTCAAGTGGTACAGGTGAGAGACTGAATGACATGAACAAATACACTTCAGGAGGTGCATGTACTTCGAAGCATACTACTGTAGTATACCTCTTGACGTACTTCAAAGTACTACAGTATATATATAGAGAGAGTACCAGGTACATATTCTCCCTCCATCTGCGATGTGTAGCTACTGATAACAGGTACACGTCTAGTCTCATGTGTTGAAATACTTAGTACTTCAAAGTACTAGACGAGTAGTTTTGTACTACCACAGACAACGTCTCCGCTGTTTGCAGCTCACCAATGTCGGCATCAGTGAACTCGGGGCTCGTTTATGGTATACCACACACAATATGTACTTGGAAGTACTTCAGAAGTATAGACTATACTATACTGCGAAGTAAGAATATACATAGTGTATACTGCGAAGCAAGTACACACTTCAGTACCTCTTAAGTACATTTATCTACTTATCCTGCAGGAATTGATTTGTCCCCCGGGGACAACTCTGAAACGCCCTCGCAACCACTAGCACAGCAAACCCCACATCACCCCCTCTGCCGCTGTGGCGGCTGCGCCACCTGCTGCTGAGCAGAAATGCCACATACTTCTTGTACGTAGGTAAATGCGTTTATTTATAAATACACATACGTTATACACCAAGTTTTACATGCGTTATGTGGAAAATGCATACGATCTGACGCATCACAGTGGATCACAAACGGCAACCACCAACCGCACCCCACGCCACCCTCTCTGCCGCTGTGGCGGTTACAATTGCGCCACCTGCTGCTGACCAGAAACGCGGGGCGCGCCGCCTGGTCGCCCACCCTGTGCAAGTACACGGGCTACACGGAGGCGAGCCTGCTGCCGGTGCTGCGCGACATTCGCGAGGTGATGCTGGAGCCGTGCGACCTCGCGGCCGTCAAGGACAAGTTTGCCAAGAAGGTGCGCTGGCAGCGTAGTATTACTTCCAATAACTACAATTCTTCAAAAAGTATGCCGGTATATACTTCTGAAGTACATAATAAATCCGCTTGGCGCGCGGACGGAAAGCCAAACACACACGGTGCGCGCGAAAGAGCTTGCGGCCGTCATGGACAAGGTTGCCAAGAAGGTGCGCTGGCAGCGTAGTTGCACCTCAAAAACTCCGTTTGGGGGGCGGACAGCCCAACACACGCACGGTGCGCGCGTAAGGAAACAGCAGGACGAAGTGTGCTCACTCAATGTACTACCCTCTCAGGACAAGTAGGTGTGCTGGCGGTGTAGTGTTTTCTGGCTGTGTGGTTTCACTTGCAAAAACTCCGCTTGGCACGCGGAAGCAAACACACCGTGTGCGCGCGCAAGGAAACAGCAAGATGAAGCATGCTCACTGTACGTGCTAGCCCCTAAGGACAAGTTTGCCAAGAAGGTGCGCTGGCGATGTCAAGAAGGTGCGCTGGCGATGTAGATGTTTTCTGGCAGTGCAGTTTTGATGTCAAAAATTCCGCGTGGGGCGCGGACAGCCCTGTGCACATGGTGCGCGCGAATGGAAACAGCACGACCAAGCACGCTGTCCCCTGCCGCTAGCCGACAACACTTCCATGCTCACTGAATATCCCCTAACTCCTTTTTTTTTTGCCAAGAAGGTGCGCTGGCAGTGTACAGTGCACTCGCGATTCAGTGCGGGGCAGTGTCATCCCCTGTCGCTAGCCACAACCCTTCTATGCTCACTGCCATACCCAAGCGGTGCGCGCGAAAGGAAACAGCACGATGAAGCACGCTCACTGAATGTACCACCCCCCTTACCCCCCCCCCCCCCCCTGTGCCACCCACCCAACTCTGCCGCAGGAATACGGTCACGTGTCCAACATGCAGCTCAACCTGGACATGCCACACTGCAGCGGCCCGGCGCCCTGCCCGCCGCCACCGCTGCTGCCTCGACCCCCCCTCACTGCGCCCCGCCAGCCGCCGCAGCTCCCCACAGCCACCACCACCGCTACGACACCCCCCGGCGGCAGCAGCACCACCAGCGCTGCTGCGGAGTCTGCCCAGACGATCGCCGCCGCCGCCGCCATGGTGTGTACAGGCGGCGCAGGGGGTGTGCAAAGCAGCGGCGGGGCGGTGGCGCCTGGCGGCCGCATCGCTGCCGTGCCCGCCGGCAGCAGTGCTACTGGTGCCATGGTGTTGGCCAGTGGTGGCGCTGGTGCCGCCACGTCGGGCGGCGGCGCCGCCGGTTCTATCACAACGTCACCTGTCCGGTGCACAGGCGGTGCAGTGGTGCCTAGGAGCGGCGTCACAGCCGTGCCGCCCGCCGCCAGCGCTGGCGCTGGCATGCGCGACAACCGCTGCGCGCCTGCTGCGGCATGCTGTGACTGCGAAAGGCGGGGGACCTCTAGCGGCGGCGCTTTAGAGGGCGGTGTGGCGGCTGTGGTGTCTAGCCAGCTCAGCTGGGCAGAGGCGGCGGTGCCGGCGACCGCTGAGCACATGCCGGACTTCAACATGGGTTTGAAGTTTGAGGCCGCGGCAGCGGCCGGCGGAAGCCAGCTCAGCAGGGCGGCAGCACGGGTGACGGCTCCGGCGATTGCTGAGCATGCGCCTGACTTGGACTTGCACTTGAAGTCCACCAACGGTGTGGTAGCTCAGGCGCAGCCCGAGGGGCGGTGTCCCCCCCGCCAACACACCGCCGCAGCGGATGGGAGCCTGGTGAAGGCGCACACCGCGGCGGCAGAAGCACCGCCGCCGCCCACTTCGCAACTGCGCCCACCCGGTCACTCCACAGCTGCCGCCGCTGCGCCACAGAGCATACGTCTACCTGCGGCGTTGGCACCTGCGCCGCTGCTGGCGCTGTGCGCTGCCGCGGCGCTCGCGCTGTGGCTGGCGGCCGGCGGCGCCGCTCCCACTGTGGCGGCCTGCGCGGCGCTGCTGTTTCAGACGTGCGTGCTGCTGTGTGGCGCTGTGGTGGCCACGGCGCCGGCGGCAGCGGCGTCGCGGGCCGCCTGCTGGTGGCGCGGCGCGTGTGGGGCGGTGGTCACGGCCTGGCTGTGGCGCACCTGGGGCTGCCTGCAGTGACAGAGACATGCCGCGGCTGGAACAATGTCAGGTAGGGACTCCAGGCGGCGGTATGTCCTACGGTGGCCCGGGGCCTCTTGACCTGGTAGCCGGCTCCCGCTGTGGTGCCCGCCTGGTGGCGGGGGCACTGTGCCAGGGCACTGCAGGGTGTTAGTTGGTGCGTTGGCGCGCGCCGCCCGCCCCTCCATTGGTGTGAGGTGCGGCGCATGCGCTCAGCGCTCAGGGGGCGCAAACGCTGCTGGTGGCACAGGTAGATCACCACTGGCTTTGCGTTTTCCGCCTGAAGCTCGCAGGCAAAGTGGTGGTTCACAGCAGGCGCGTCTGCGCTTCGTTGTTTTTCGTGCAGCCCGATCCTAGGAGTGCCCGCTGTCGAGGTTTGTTCGTGCACAGCTGTGCTCTTGCGAGCCGCCGGTATTATATTGTGAGTAGTTATTACATGGGCCGGGCGTTGCCTGGTTCATAGGGTTGATAGTCTTTTGTGTCACGTGGTTGTGTGTTTTTTATGTCGTCAACCAATTTATGTGTTTTCGGAATCCTGTATTGTGGTACGCTTTTCAATGCTTGTTTTGCCTGCAGTGCCTCAGCCGCGTGCAACCGCATGCACACGCACAGGCCCACCTGCCCTACGCGACACTTGCCAATTAGATACCTTACTTTGTACTACGTAATATATACTACTGTAGTATACCATATAGATCACCACACAGGCTCCGGCCTGGCATTTTGCCCCAGCCACGGGAGTACCTGGGCTCAGTCACCTTTTTGGTTTATTTCATACATATATATCGTGTAGTGCAAAGCCATGGCATGGTGTTGCCTAGGTGCAGCGGCTTTGGTGCCGCACAGTGAGCGCCAGAGTCACACCATCTGCCACCACATCACCCTGCAACCCAGTGTACACACACACACAGGAAGGCAGGTATGCAGCCAAGCAGCCAGGCGGACAGCCAGCCAGCCAAGCAGAAAATGTGCCATTGTCCGGGCGCACACACCGCGGCCCCCCCCCCCCCCCCACCTCCCACCATGTGCTGTGTCACAGCCCGTGTGATGCAGGGACTCCAGACGGCGGTACATCCTATGGCGGGCCGGTCTGCGCACACAGACGCTCCGCATGCCTCTGGACCCGCCTCCGGTTGTGGCGCCCGCTCCGGTGTGTGTGTGCAGGGCGGCTCAGCCCTCGCCAGCGGCAGCGCTCGGCAGAACTGCAGCCGCCTGTCAGCTTTTTCAGGCAGCAATGCGGCACCTGAGGCAGGGACTCCAGACGGTGGTATATCCTATGGCGGGCCGGCCTGCCCACTCGGATGCCCCGCTCGCCTGTGTGCGACGGCGGCGACGGCTCAGCCTGGCTCTGCGCGCAGCGGGCGCCGCGGACTGCACCCCTGGGTCTGCGAGCGCCTTAGCGACTGTGCAGCGGTGCCTGCGGGCGGCGGCGATGTGTAGTGGGCGCGCGGCTGCGCTACTCCGCTGCCGCCCAGCGCAGCGCCGGGACTGGTGGCGGCGCGCGGTTGGCGCAGCCGTGATGGCGGCGGCGTTGTGGTGCCGTCCCTGGTGCGGTGACGGTGGAGAGAAGGCGACAGCGCAGTCGACCGTTGGTGGAGGGGGGATGGGGGGGGGGGGGGGTGTGCTGTGGCAGCGGGGGGGCGTGCATGACTGGCGCCGCACTTAGGGCGGTTTTTGAAAGGTGTTGCGGGCGGGGGGACCAAGACGCAAGCGCGCGCATGACCTGCCTACTTCAGTGTTGTTTACTTAAAGTAGGTACAGTAGTATCGTAGTGGCGCGCGCAGGGGCCGCGCAGTGAGTGCACAATGGCTGCTCAGCAGAACTGCCCCCCTGCCTCGACTTCGCTTTGGCACTCTTGTCTGCAGATTGGTGTCTCAGTCATGGGCGCAGCAGGTTTTGGGAGCCCAACAGGGGTGTGAGAGCAACAGCACTCACTTGCTACGGCTGCGTTGGTTTTGTGAAAGACACCTCACAGGTTACTAAGCCCACATACTGCCGTGGCTGGGGCAAAACGCCAGGCCGAAGCCTGTGGTGTGGTTTGCCCACCTGGTCAAACACCAGACAGCCCCCGCACCTACACGCGCTGGTCAGTGTCCTTGAAGGCTAGGGATGATGTACTTGTGGTAAGCTCGCAGTCAGGCGCGGAAAGTCCTGTGCACATGGAGTGTGCGACTGTGGAAAGCAGGCTGAAGCCCGCTGCCCTGAGGCAGTGCCCTCCTCTGCTGCTAGTAGGCCAGACCACGATGCTCAGCACTATGCACTCTACAGTAAGCTCAGCATGTCGCTGCGACACCACTAGTGGCACGCAACAGGTGTGTGGCACTCTCGCGCATCCAGGCAACACCCTCCACTGTGCTGCATGTGGCGCTGCCTCACTGCGTGCACTTGCTTACAGGGCTACACTGTCTCATTCAGCGACACAGGCCGTGTGCGCACTACAACCGTCACGTAGCTGCAGCCAACACACGAGCACACTGCTACGCGTGCGCCGGTGCCATGTGGCTGGGACACGTTTTGCTCAGCACGGTGCACAAACTTCACCTCCAAATGCACATAAACTTCAAGACATATTCAACAGTGGCGGGCGACAGCCTGGCGCACCTCCTCCCCATGCTGCTGCCGCTGCCAGGGTGCGGCACTGCCTGCTCCAGTTCTATCTGCTGCGGCGGCAGCAAAACGGCTGCTGTGTGTGTGCTCGTAGACACGTCACCGGCTGCCGCCGCCGCTGCTGCCAACGCCAGCAAGTTCGCCGTGGCCGTAGCAGCATCCGGGGACCCATGCACAGCAGGGGCCTGAAGTGGTTATCGGAGGGGTTGCAGCAAATTGGTGGGGGCAGAAAGGGTGGTGGGGGGGGTTATCAGCACGTCAGTGTCCAAGTTATATAAATACAAGTCATGGAGAGACATTGGCGGCATGTGCGCACCAGTGTTGAAGTTGGGTTTCACATGCGTTGGCGGTGTGTTGAACGTGTCGGTCAGGAAGTGCAGTAGGGGAGAGGTTTGTGTAACGCGTTGTGGTTTATGTGGAGCATGTGCTTGAGGTACTTGTTGTCTTGTACTACTACTGTAGAAGAACCGAGCGGCCGACCCGTAATTTCGATATAAGTGATCTCATACTTATAATTCGCTAGTCAGCTCTTTTTCATTGTCAAAATGTCTTGGTAGAGTCCACCCCACCAGCCTCAGCCAGCATTTCCCGCCAACTGCTCATAGGGCTAAGCTGTGCCTAAACTTAGGTACACTTGAAGTAAATCATAAACCGCATGTACTGAAGTATACATATACGTGTATGCATGTATGTGTACATGCATGTATGTACATGTGTATGTATGTATGTACAGTGTATTTATAGAAGTAAAATGAATGAAGTACACTTTGGTACATACTCCGCACATGTGCGTCATGTCTCTATCGAAGTCATGTGCTGCAGAGATAAAAAAGACTGAGCTGAACCGTCCAGCCGCCTCCCTTGCTCAATCTGCGTCCCCTGCGGCAGCCACAATCAGCACCTGCGCCCGCTGCGGCTCAGCTGAACCAAGCTTGAAATGCATTTCAAGTGAATGCATCACATGTCAGTGGTACAAACTCTGGAGTATACTTCGAAGTCTTTAAAGAAGTAACTCATAGTATGTAAAATTCATGCAGCTGTGAAAAGCCGCCCGCCGCGCGTACACCACAACCAAGCTTGAGATCCTTCAAGAAGCATACTGTACTCACGTGAGTGTACCATGGTATGGAGACACAGTTAAAGAAGAGTGAAACTCACAGTACGTGCACTGTCTTCATGCATCGCACGTGCTACAGTCAGTGCGAGCTGAGCAGCACCGCTCGCTGCTGCCCTGTTTGACCCTCCATCCTCCACGCCGCGAGTACCCCAACCCACCTTGACAACCACACACTCCTATGAACAGCACGCGCCACAGTCAGAAAAATCCAAGCAGCCACCGCTATTCCTATTTATACGAGTATGACAAGCATGTGCCACACACAACAAACCCCAACAATTGTTCACCTGCTCCGCCGCCCACTCCTCCTCTCCAGCAGCCGCAGCAGCCGCCGCAGCCAGTGCCTCCGCCCGCTGAGCATACAGCCCCGCCAAACTCGAGTGCCTGCTGTGCCCCGGCATGCCCCCCCCGCCGCCCCCCCC
>JAULBY010025062.1:0-17310 GCA_032358315.1 Ophiocytium majus | reverse complement strand
GGGGAAGGGGGTGAGGGGGGTGCGGGATGAGGGGGTTGTGAGTGAGGGGAGTGCATGCGAAACTGCTTGCCGAGTGTGTGTGTGGGGGGAGGGGGGGCCAGGGTAGCGGGTAGGAAGCTACATGGTTCATATTGTCGGAGGGGTTGATGGAGGGGGGGGGGGGGCGCGACGTGGTTACCATGCTGTTGCAGTGTTGGACATGTCCTTTGTGGTGGCTAGCAGCTGGGGCAGCAGCCACCACACCACCCCGGGGCCAGGCCGAAGCACGGCTGGTGGTGTGCGTTCACAGCAACAGCAGTGGTGACCACTGGTTACCACAATGGCGCACCAGGCACGCAACACCCGGGTGTCGGCAGCAAGGACAGTGCAACATGTGCAGGCGCAGCTGTGGTGACAGCAGCAGTTAGCACGCAACACCCGGGTGTCGGCAGCAAGGACAGTGCAACATGTGCAGGCGCAGCTGTGGTGACAGCAGCAGTTACACCAGCAGCAGTTGCACCAGCGGCAGTTATGCCAGTGGCAGTTACACTGGCAGTCAAACTGGAGTCAGCATGGCGCAGGCACGCGACACAGGGCTGGCAGCACCGCAGCACAAAACGGCAGCGCTTGGCAGTTACAGCGGCACTACACCAGTCGCAGTTACACCGGCAGTTACGCTGGGACTCACCATGACACAGGCGCGCGACACGGGGCTGGGCGGGAACGACTGCGGCGTGCAGAGATAGAGGGCCATGCTGCCGGCTGCACTGGCTTCCTCAGCCTCCCTGCCCACCAGTGGGCTGATGCTGTGGGGGTCAACCGCCACGGTCGCCTGCAGAGTGGTCATTGGTAGGGCAGCATTGACAGTGTGGTTAGTGGCAGTTACAAAGGCGGTTACAAAGTCGGAACATGGGTGGTTTTGCAGGTCGGTGGTCTGCAGGGCAGCCGCCATCATGGTTGCAGCAGCAGGCAGTAAACAGAAGTTCATGTACATTCACATGGTGCAAGTAAGGTGGTGACAGTGTGTGTATGTCTGGTGCTGTGTCAGGCAATGCAGCCAAGTGCTTCAAGTTGAAGTACTAACAGTACACTGGCAGGGCATAGCGCGTCATGGTACTAGCACATACCTAGTGGGAATTCGCCGAAAAGTACACAGGATGCAAGAGGGCACACTGCACGTCCACCGCACTTGAACTACAACCTGACGCTGCAAACTCGCACGATGTCCCACTGTCAGAGCCGAGCAACGCCACACAACAACACTTGAAGTAGCTCTTGAAGTACCTGTTGAAGTAGCACAACCGCGCACTGACCTGGAACGGGTGAAGGGGCACGTCGTAGTGCATCATGCGGCGCACGCGCTCCGCGCGCGCCCTTGAGAGCCCCGCCATGGCGCTGCCGCTGCTCCCACGCGCGCCCTTCTCCTGCGCCGGCAATCGCAGCAGCAGGCGCAGCAGCAGGTGCAGCAACAGCCGCAGCAGAGGAGACAGAGTGTCAACAAGGGTTCGGCTTGTTACCACGCCCGTGACAGACGGCACATGGTCTGCTGTAAAGAACAGCAATGGTGGGGTCGCAGACCGGAGCTCGCGGCTGGCGGCTGTGTGATGACCTGAGATGGTGGGGTGCGGGCCGCCACGGTGTCTGGTGAGTGGCAATGGCTGGTCATTTTGAGTATCAAGCCACAGCTCTGGTGTAAGGACAGCAGGTAGCTGCTGCTGGCTGCACGGCTGGCACTCCTGGGTAAAGCGGGCGCACTACGGGCGTCTGGCAGTTGCACCAGCGGTTACAGTGTGTGCCGCCATATGCCACTCAACACAGCGTACTGCTGCGCCGACAGGCAGTGAGAAGCAGACAACTAGAACATCGACTAGGTGTCTCAACAGGCCCAACAGACCCAGCATCACGCAGCCACATTACCCACCGACACCCTCAACAGCACACAGCACCGCAGTCTACACCACCCCTGTACCCGCCCCTCCCCCACCACACACACACACATACCAAAAAAACACCAACACACCTGGTAGGCCACCAGCCGCGCCGTGCGGTTCATCCTGTCCAGCCGCTGCCTCAGCTCCGCCTGCCGCTGCGCCAGCGCCGCGTCCGCGCGCTCCGCATCGAAACCGCCCCCCCCCCCCACGCCGAAACCGCCGTAACCGCTGCCCGTGCTGGGGCCGTTCGAACCGAAGGGATCAAGCGAGAAGTGCGAGCGAGAGGACAGCATGGCGCTGGCACCCCCCGCAACTCCTCCCCCGCCGCTGCCCCTGCGGCCAGAGGCCCGTCGGGCGGAGGGAGCGGTGCCGCTGGTGGCGGCCTCGGCTGCGGCGGCGGCGCCGGCTGCGTCACCCCGCAGCAGGCAGGCGACCACGCACAGGAGCTCGCGGAGGCCGAGGCGGCGCAGCTCGTGCCAGACCTCTGCTGCCACGAGCATGATGGTTTCGACGCCGCCCACGACGGCGGCGGCGGCGTGGTGGCCCACGGCCAGGGGCAGGCGTGCGAGGTGCTCCGCGAGGCGCCAGCCCGCGCACACGTGCGCACAGCCCCACTGCGCGTGCTCAGCAGCCGAAAGTGAGGGAAAAAAGCGTGAGGGGTTTTGGTTGGCGTGCGTGCTCAGCAGGGGGGAAAAAAGCGCGCGGGGGCTAGCAGGTGGGGGTACTGGCAGGTGGACAATGACACCATGTGTGAGCCGATGGCTGCAGGCAGTGGCTGCAGGCAAGATGGGCGGGCGGAGAGGTGTGAAGTCGGCGTAAAGTGTGGTGGTCCCGCGCACCACGCCAACAGCAGTGGCGGCGAGTAATCACACGGCCATTGAAACCGCCGCAGCGCACGCTGACGACTGCACCGACGTTTGAGCCAAACAGCTGCTTGTCAGGCATGCTGTAGGTGCTTTAAAACAGTATGTGACGGGATGTTGGCGCACCTGAAGCAGCGCCACCAGGGGCAGTCGGTCCAGCAGTGCCATGACTCCGCCCTTGAGCAGGTCGAACGCCACCACTGATGGTCTCGTGCTTACCCACACGATGGACCCAATGATGCGGCCTGGGCCACAATGGTGGTGCTGGTCCTGCTGCTGCTGCTGGCGCGCTCCTGCGGCAGTCGCCCCTTCCTGCTGCCCCGCCTTGAGCGGCGGCAGCCCCGCCTCGAAGTCTCGCTGGCAGCATGAGGCATCGGGCCCCAACCCTGCAGCATCCTGCTCCGCATCGATGACGGCCCTGCCCCTGTGCAGAAAGGACAACAGCAGCCCCACTTCTTCTTGCTCCTCTCCCGCCCTCTCAGGGGTGTCGGAAGACGCATGCTTTCTCTTGCGGCGGCGGCTGCCGGCGCGGCCCCCGCTGCCACTGCTGCTGCTGCCCCCGCTGCTGCCGCTGCCCGTGCCGTCGCTGCTCCCGCATCCAGGGTGGGAGGCCGCCAGGTAGCTGATCAGGTCTGAGATGGCCAGAAACCCCGCGATGCGCTCCGTAATGCCGTGCAGCAGGGAGGGCAGGCTGTCGGCGCCCATGGCGGCTCGCTCCGCGGGGGGGGGGCCGTGCAGCCACAACCCCTGCTCTGACTACCCTTCCGCTGAGGGCGTGCAAGGTCGAAAACCTGGTTTTTGCCGGCGTTGCCGTTCAACCCCTCGCCTTGCGGTTTGCGCGCTGCCAGCTCCACTCAGGGCCCCCAGGTGCCTGAGACCACAGCCTGCCTGCTTATGCCCGTGCGCCCAGCACAAGCAGCAGGCCTGGGGGTGCTGACCACCCGGCGCGTGTGTAGCCTGGCTGTGGACTGGCGTTGTTGGCAACTTGTTGCAGACTGCACGATTCTCTTTGATGTCTCCGCTTGGGCGATTGGGGCGGGGCAAGGCAAGGCGACGCGGCCAGTCGCCTGCAGACGCACACTGCAGGCTCGCACACAACACACACGCGCACCGCAGCCTTTTCACCCATGCTGCACAGGCATGGGGCTGTGCGAGAGCTGCTGCGGCGGAGGGAAACATAAGTACGAGGCCCTCGAGCCCAACACCCCCCCCCTGCTGGCCCACTCACCCCCTCAGACCCAGCAACCCAAAGGTGGTGTTGCTGTTGCTGCAGGCTCTGTTCCAGGCAGCAGTGCAGCCTCACAGCAGCAGGCGTACCAACAAAGCAGCACCAACGGTGGCGTGAGGGCGCGGCAGCAGCAGCAGCAGGTGGCAGCATTTGCCTCGGGAGGTGGCGCAGGCGGAGGCTCAACGCGAGTGGCAGCCGCTGCAGCCCTGGCCAGCAGGGCCCAGGGCGCCTCTGGCGTGGCAAATCGCCCCTGGGGCCGAGGGTACGGTGCGCAGGGTGCCGGTGCCTACTCCGGAAATGGGGGGATCGGCGCCGCTGTGGTGCCGCCGGGGGGTGCGCGCCCGCGAAACCAGTACAGCTACCAGAACCCTCAGGCTTTCAACGCACAGTATAGAGGAGGTGCACGGCCAGGAGCTGGCTTCGGTGCGGGGAGCGCGTACGGGGGCGGGCGAGCGGGGCCGCAGGGCGGAGGTGTGCCTGCAGCTGCCTTCATGCGGACGGCGGTGCAGCCGGCGGCAGGGGGGGGCAGGGGGGCAGGGGGGCTAGGGGCTGGGGGGGGGGCTGGAGCTGGAGCAATGGGCGCCATGGGAGACGCTCAGCTGGGAGCTGGCGGGTTCAACGCAAAGTACGAGGTGAAAGAGGTAAGTAATTCAGTTAACAGTAACACTAACGGGCCTGAGATAGGCTGCTGGCACTGGTGCTGCGGCATTGCTGGTAGCAGCGGGTGGTAATTGTGCAGTGTCTGCCATCAAGCACAAGATGTGCAGTCTCTTTTTCTAAAGCGAGTCCACATGCACCTTTGTGGTGATGCATGCAGGCTGCCTGGAAGCAGCAGGTGAAGCTCTGGTAACATTCTTCGTGCGCCTTTCATGTTCCATCCTCAGCACTGCCCGCCTCCAGCGGCAACACTGTTTTTGATACAATTGAAAGCATGCGCTACCTATGATGGCTGCAATTGTCACGATGGTGGTCCCATGCTGTAAGTCAAGCGCAGTCGCAGGTGCAACAGATGGGTCAGCGGTGCATGCTCCCCACACGGTCAGTTTGCACGCACATGGCAGTAAACACATCCAGTTCATGCATTGATGCAGCAGTTAACATCATCAACTGGAATTTACCCAATACCAAGCTGCTCTAAAACGTGACAACTGCAGCGGGGCGCTGCAAGCCTAAATTACCACATCTCTTTTGCACCCTGAACCCGTGAAATCCACACCCAGAAACACACATGTTTGCATGACTGTCAAACAACAGCCAGGCCATGGGCAGCTGAGCCACTGTGGTGGCGTGTGCATGCCTGTACTGTACTGCCTGCTAGCAGGAGACGCAGGCCTTTGTCCCCTGTGACAGCACATGCAATAGCACAGTTCCTGTACAGCCATGCAGTCGTGCGATGGCAACCGCCTGTAGGGCAGCTGTGCGGAAGTAGCGGAACAGTCCAGGTGCTTGAAGTACCAACTTCAAGTGGCTCGCAGCACACAGCATCAGTCCGCGGGCGGTACGCCCCCTAAGTGGTGCACAAACCTCCTCTTGTGCTGGCTGGCTCTGCAGTACCAAGCGCACGGTTCTTGGGCCACCAACATACGTACATGGAAAAAAGGGGTCATGTATGATATAACTACTATTTATAAATATGCAAATATGTGGGCTCCTTGACAAGCATGCGCCAATGAAAAACAGCACCCGGGATGAGCAGTGCACACCTGTGGAGGCTGCCAGCCTGGGGAAAGTCGAGCAAAGGTAGCAGTTTTGCCATGCCGCTGCTGCACAAGTGCGGCATGAGACGGGCTGCCGTGCTTGCATACTTGAAGTAGAAAGTTCTACTACTGAAGTACACATAGGCCTCTGCTGAGCACTGTGCCTGGCATTGCAATGGTTGCTGCTGAGCAGGTCTCAGGCATGGGCAGCATGCACGCTGTAGTACAGTGCACTCACGATTTCGTGCGGGGTAGTGTCGCCCTCCAGCACCCCGCACTAAAGCAGGACCTGCGGTAAATGACATAGGGCGTGGGTATATCGTTAATATGGAATGATGTGGCCTGTGACAGGCCTCCGAACAGCACTAAATTTCATACCGCACTAAATCAAAGCGCGCTAAATCGCGAGTGCACTGTATGCTGCAGACTTGTGCTGCGCACCAGCCTGTAGTATGCTGCAGACCTCTGCTGAGCACTGGGCTTGACCTTGCGTTTTGCTGCTGCTGAGCAGGTGCTTGGCGTGGGCAGCACGAGCACGTGCTACCGCTGCGTGGACCGCACCTCTGGGGAACGGTATGCGTGCAAAGTCATTGACAAGCGCGTGGTGGAGCAGAAGTTCAAGGGACTGCTGGAGCAGTTTCACAATGAAATCTCGGTGAGTGCCGCCGCTGCGGCTGGCCTAGGGCTTCTGTCTTTGTCATTTCCGCTACAGTACTGTAACCCTGCACCAGTGTAGCCATAGTGATGGCTTGCAGCGTTTATGAGGTGCAGTATACGCCGCATGATGTTTGGAAACGCGGCGTATAACATATTCAGGTGAACGTTTTTGGTGAAGCGCGCATGCAAAACTAGTGTGAGTGTGAGGAAGGGGCGCCTATCGCTCGCTGCACAAGAGGCGTCTGTTCCATAGGACGTGCAGTACCTGTGGCGCCCTTGCAGCCTTATAAATGCGAGACAGGGACAACTTATGTATTCGTTAACTGGCGGAGGGAGGTGGGCTCTCTTGCAGTCGCACGATACCTTGTGTGCACGCGTGTTGAAGAACTGGCGGAGGCGTGTAGTACTCAGGTGCAGTCCTACTTTATTTATGTACGTACTTTTGAAGTACGTCACAGTATGTGCAAGTTTCCAGGATGGTCATGCCATACATATGCATCGCTCCTAGATTGAGTTTTCGTATGCATGCATGACTGCGCTGGTGGCAACTGTCTCATGCACGGACGAAAGTCGGCCACATTTACCCGCCACCAGTGGGCAGACCTAGAGTTCATCGCTCCTAGTGAGTTTTCATATGTAGGCGCAGGTCTTTGCTTTGTTCGCCCCCTTGCACAGGTCACCTCAGGGTGATGCTCCCTACCGGCGGGGAGACCTTAGAGTTTGTCGCTCCTAGATGAGTTTGCATATTTATTTGTGTGTGTGTGTGTGTGTGTGTGTGTGTGTGTGTGGTTGGTTACTTTTTTTTGCAGGTCCCGCGGCAGCTGCGCCACCCGCACACCATCATTCTACGCGGCACGTTAGTAGTTAAGGCGTGTGCAGGCTGCTGTACTACTTCAGCAACACGTGCGATCTCATGCACGGACGAAAGTCGGCCACATTACCGACACATTTTTCTGTGTCTTTTGTGTTTTTTTTTTGCAGGTTCTGCGGCAGCTGCGCCACCCGCACATCATTTTTCTGCGCGACGCCTTTGAGAGCGACGTGCGCATACACATGGTGCTGGAGCTGATGGAGGGGGGGGAGCTGTTTGACTTTGTGGTCAACCGCGGGACGCTCAGCGAGGCGGAGGCGTCGCGCATGCTGCGCGGCGTGGCGTCGGCGCTCGCGTACATGCACGCGCTCAACATCATTCACCGGTGAGCCGTGACCCAAGTGGGTGCCCAAGTACTCAAGTAGGTGCTCCAGTACTCAAGTAGGTGCACAAGTACTACGTAGGTGCTCAAATAGGTGTTCAAGTGCTATGGGGCGTGGCGTCGCCGCTCGCGTATATGCAAGCGCTCAACACCATACACCGGTGAGTCGTGAGTAGTCATAACCCAGGTAGGTGACCAAGTACTCGAGTAGGTGCTCAAGTAGGTGCTCAAGCGCTACCGAGCGTGGCGTCAGCACTCATTTACATGCGCGCGCTCAACAGTATCCACCGGCGAGTCATGAGTCGTGACCCAAGTACATGCCCAAGTACCTTCAAAGTACTCAAGTATTCGGAGTAGCTGCTCAAGTACTGTGCGGCTTGGTGCCGTCGCTCGTGTACACGTTACGCGCTCAACGTCATTCACCAGCGAGTCGTGCCGCTACACCGAAGTACCTATTGTGCAGGAGTCCAGGTTGTGTAGGTTTAGAAAAATACCAGTCACATCAACGAGTACCATTCGTAGTCGGAGCTGAGGTCCACGCACACTGAACACGGTACACAGCTGCGTGCAGGGGTCTTACCATGTCTTGTCAGAAATGGGCAGTGTGCGGTAGTCATGCACTGGCTAGCAACAGCGAACAGCATGCTTGATCATGCTTTCTTTTGGATTACACAGTGCTGAGCATGGCTAGCTTGTTCGATAGCAACAGCATGCTTGATCATGCTTTTGCCAGTCGCACACCATGTGTGCAGGGCTTTCCACGGTCCGTGCGTCTTCAACACAAATCAAGTGAATGCCGCCAACCTGAGTACGACCGCATCTGTCATTACACATGGTGCAAGCCACGTGCATAACACAATACCAAACAGCATACATGTATGTACTTCGAAGTACTACTATAGTATGCGGTATTACTGCATACATAGTATTTAAACTACACTTTGTATTTGCATGGGCCGGTACACAAAACCAAGTCTCAAGGTACCTTGTACACTTGTAGCGGTGCGGTGTGTACGCTGGCTGCCCCGGCCCATGCGCTGACTTGCCACGTACCTGCATATACAAATACGGCCATTGCCGTTTTTGTGGTCAGTTCTAACAGGAGTACAAAAAGATAGCCCACTGCTTTGGACACTGTACAAAGATATGATCAACAGCTTTGGCAACGAGGCATGCTACTGCTTTGTCAGCGTGCATTTACCTTCCTACCACCGCCACGTCTGTGGGAGGTCCCCCCATGCTCAACAAAATATGGTCCACCCCCGTAGCTGTAGGCACATAATCGTGGCCACCCCCCCTTTGTACTCGGAGATATAAACCGGCCATGGCCTTGTTCGCAGACAAGACGGCATGTATGTATGTGTACATACATGTGTACTTGTTGAAGTACACACTTGTGTACATACATATTTGTGTCATGCCCGCTCATACACATTTGTGTACACTTGGATATACACTGCACATCATAAGAAATACATAAACTATTGTAGTACTACATGGTCATGGGCTCTTGCACGCCCCCAAGTGCAAATAAGTAAAACTACATGGTATACACACCCACCTGGTAATATTGGTATATGTGTATACTTCGAAGTAACACTTGTAATGTTTTCTTGTACGTGTGTCTACATACATGTATATGCATCACGTATACATGTATCATGTATCCACATGTGCTGGAACGGCATAACATCTAGCCTTGCTGAAAGTTACTTGTGCACATATCGCTTTCTCTGTTACTTGCCTATCACTGGTGCTGATACTGCCGCCCGCTTGCCGCCGCTACTGCCGCCACTGCTGCCGCTGCCGCTTTGCCACATCTCAGGGACTTGAAACCGGAAAACCTGCTCATCAACCGCGGCGCGGACACCGTCAAAATTATTGATTTTGGGCTCTGCAAGGCTCTCGAGGACAATGCACAGGTGAGTGGCGGCCTCACGGGCCAGCTACTGCTGAGCAAATGGTGGCACTGCTGAGCACTGCGGCTGCTGCTGGAGCAACGGTGCTGCTGCTGAGCACTGGTGATGTGCTGCTGAGCACTGCTGCTGCTGGTGCAGACCGCAAGCGACGCTACCCTATCATTCACTACAGCAAATAGCTCAAAACAATGTGGGGGCACATCACGTGTGGAACCATCAGCTGCTGCGCGGACACAGTTCAAATGAGTGATGTCGGACTCTGCAAGGCTCTTGAGCAAAATGCGCAGGTGAGCGGCGGCCGCAGAGGCTGCTGCTAAGTGCTGGTGCTGCTGCTGAGCGATACAGTCGCGCTACTCTTTCCCGTGTGCCGCACAGCTATCCTGGAACCACATGAAATTTACACACGCCCACCTTGCCCCCAGCAGTACGCCACATGGTTTCATCCAGTTGTGCTACTGTTTCCAGTGCGCTACACAGGGACCACATGACTCTCATACATTGGTGTTACTGTCCCTTGTGTGCTGCGCCACGCCAGGCCAAGTCATTTCTAGGCACGCGCGGCTACCTGGCCTGGCACAACTCCTAGATCCACATGGTTCTCATACTTCAAAGTACATTGCTGTTACTAGTTTTCCATGTGTGGTGACCACATGGTTCTCATACAGTTTTGGTACTGTTTCCCATGTGGTGTGCCGCGGCAGGCCAAGTGCTTCCTGGGCACGTGCGGCAGCCTGGCCTGGCACACCTCCTTGGTCCACATGATTCTCATACATCGGTGCTCACTATTCCTGGGCACAGCTACCTGGCCTGGCACACCTCCCGGGTCCACGTGATTCTCACACACTAGAGTTACTACTTCCATATATTTCCCATGTGCTGACCCGCATGACTCTCATACATGTGCGCTACTCTTTCCCGTGTGCTGCGCCACGCCAGGCCAAGTCATTTCTGGGCGCACGTGGCTACCTAGGCTGACACAGCTCCTGGGACCCCATGATTATCATACATTGGTGTTACTACACAGTATTTCCCATGTGCTGAACCGCATGATTCTCATATACATATCTTGTGGTACTCTTTCCCGCGTGCTGCGCCACGCCAGGCCAAGTCCTTTCTGGGCACGCGCGGCTACCTGGCCCCTGAGATGCTCCAGCGCGAGAGCTACAGCAAGGCGGTGGACGTGTGGGCTCTGGGTGTGATCTGCTTTGTGCTGCTGTGCGGGTGCCTGCCCTTTGATGACGACAGCGCGCGCATCAACCGCAAGAGCGCTCTCGCCAAGTTTGTGCTCCGCTTCCCCAAGTGGGCGCAGGTGAGATATTTTGTTTTGCGCTTTTTTACCTCATGTGTGTATACACATACCATGCGTTCTCCTAAAATGAAATGTACTGAAGGACATATGTAGAGGGTATGCAGAAAGCGAGTGGTACAACTTTCAATACAGGGCACAGTCATGTGTACGTGCATGTGTATGTATTTCGAATTTAATGTGGCTGCCTGCCCTTTGACGATGACCGCAAGCGCATTAGCCGTGAGAGCGCCCTCGCCAAGTTTGTGCTGCGCTTCCCCAAGGCGGCGCAGGTGAGGCAGTTTTTTTTTTCACTTGTCCACTTCATGCTTTGAAGTGCACACCTCAAG
The DNA here is from genome assembly GCA_032358315.1 of Ophiocytium majus. NCBI lineage: Eukaryota > Xanthophyceae > Mischococcales > Ophiocytiaceae > Ophiocytium > Ophiocytium majus. The sequence goes on along the minus strand of JAULBY010025062.1, from coordinate 6,208 downwards.
TGTGTACATTAAATTTGTCAGCATGTGTACACGTATGCACGCTGCGTGTCAATGTCGGCATCACAATTACTACTGTAGTACTAGTACTTCAAAGTATGTGACACTTCCATTTTGTTAGCTAGCAACAGGGCTGTCCGCGGTCCCGGCGGAGTGTATTAAACATATACCTACTCCATAGTTCAAGCCAAGTTTGTCATGCGCTTGCTTCCCCGAGTCACCACCACTGAGGCTCGTCGCTCCACCAGGTGGCAAGCGGCGTGTGCTGCTACTGCTGCCCTCCCCCCCCCCCTCCCTTCTTCGCGGCGCTGACTCCCAACCCCCCCCATGCACCACCCCCCGTTCCCTGCGCCGTTCCCCAGAACCTTTCCCCGCAAGCCAAGAACCTTCTTGGTGGGCTGCTGGACGTGAACCCTGCGACGCGCCTGACAGCGCAGGGTGCGCTTGACCATCCCTGGATGAGTGGCACGGCCGCGGGCGCCACCAACATGCTGGAGTCTCCCAAGGCGCTGCGCCAGCAGCTGCCGCGCATACGCTCCCCCCAGGTGCGCGTCGACTGCTGCCACCGCGGCTGCAGCAATTGTGTGTGCGTTTTCAAGGAAAGATGGATGCCACCCCCTGTTGACGTTGAAGCTCTGTGTCTGCTGCTGCTTACATGTTTGTTGAAGTCATTAATCATCACGCTCAGCAACCTTGTTGAAGTTTTGCCCCCCCACACCACCCCCTTGTCCCCCCGCCCCCCACACACCACACCACCTCCTTGTCCCCCCCTCCCCCCCCGCCCCCCCACACCCCACACCACCTCCCTGTCCCCCCCCCCCCGCCTGCCCCCTCGCCCCCCCTCACAGGCGCAGGCTATGCGCTACGCAGCAGCCGGCGCCAGCCAGCTGGACACTGGCATCGGCGGCGGCTTTGCTGCGGCGGCCGCCGCAGCGCTCAGCAGCAGCGGCCGCGGCGGCAGCGGCGCTGGCATGCCCCCCCCCCCCGCAGCCCCTGCGCCGACCAATCAGAGAGAGGCAGACTTCCATGCTCAGCAGCAGGACTACCTGCACGGGGGGGGGGGCTCCGGGGGGCGCCAGCGCAAGAACAGCATCTGATACAGGAGGTTATGTGTGCGGCGGAGGCGCCAGGGGGTGCTGTTGAGCGGTGCGAGCCTGCTAGCACCGGGCTGCGGCTGCCCCAGCTGCTGCTGCTCTGCCTGCTTTTGCGCGCGGCCGCTCTGCTGAGCACTTCAGCCGTCTGCTGCTGAGCACGTGTGCTTTCTTCTGCTGAGCACACTGATCAGTACGCGGCCGCGCCAGTACCAGCTCTACTACCAGTGCACGCAACAGCAGCAGCAGCTGCGCCGCACATTGGGGCATCGACTAGCGCCTTCGGACCTGATAGCTGCAGAGGGAGGGCGCAGCGGTCGACTGCTCGATGGCTTCGGCCCCCTGCCGCTGTGAAAAACAAAAAAGACAACACCGGCAGGGCATGGCCTATTGCCCGGGCACCCGCTGCGCCCGCCACAGCCGCCGCTGTCGCTGCTGCACGCCCGCCGCCCCCTCAAAAACTTGTTCTTCTCGTATGTGCTCAACAGCTGTGCTCAGCAGCGGTGCTCAGCAGCATTTGCTCAGCAGCATTTGCTCAGCAGCATTTGCTCAGCAGCATTTGCTCAGCAGCCGCTTTGTGCGTGCTCCGCCGGCAGTGCAGCGGCCGCATACAGCACAGACGCGCATCGTTGTGCAGCAGGCAGCGATGGCACCCGTTTTAGGTAGCCAGCCCCATGTGTATATGTTCTTGGACGGCTTGGGGGGGGGCACTGTCGTGTGCATGCCCCCCCCCGCCCCTCCCACTGGCACAGTTGCCGCAGCGGCCGACATGTATGAATACACCACAGCACTTTGCTTACGCCGGGAAGTGTACGTGCCTTGTGCGTGCCGCTTGTTGCTTATCTTGGTGGGCCATGACTGTGCAACACCATGTTAATGTGGTACGTGAAGTACTTGCAGTACTTGGTTGAAGTGCTTTTGAAGTAGTATTTACCCCCAGCAATTTGCCTGCACCCCACCAGCACCATACCGTGGCACCGGTGACTGTTGCAGCACCTACAGGCAGTACCCACAGGCTACGGTACACTGCAGTGGTGAAGAGTGGCACTGAATACCGATGCAGCCCTGGGCAGCTTGCATCGCCCGCAGTGCCAGCACCCTCCAATCACGCCCAGTCGGCACTTGTCCATGCTTTCTCACGGCCGTGGTTGTGTGTGCGCGTGCTTACAAGACCCGTGCACGTGGCATTGCGTCTGAGTGCTAGTGCAGCCCTTTGTAGTAAAGCTTGTAGCTCCGCACAATGCTGGTATGCGGGTATGTGGCAGTACACTCTGAGGAGCATCCGGTGCACTGTGAATCCCAGCCGATGTACTGCACTGTTGCCCCAGAACCTTCACTTGTTGCGGTAAGCCAGTCGTGCCATCATACTTCGTAGTTCATGCAGTTGGCTGCATCAAAAGTAAATGCGCCTTGCCCTACTTGTATATTTTATGCGTGTTGGATACTTTAACGTACATGTGCATACTAGTAGCTCCTCCTGCTGAAGAGCGTTGAGATTGGCGGCTACGGCGCTGCTACTGCCTGCTGCTGCTGCGAGGCCAGTAGCAAGCATGTTTTCAGGCTGAGCCTGCCTGACGCGCTTCCACGTGGTGACGCAGCACCGAGGAACTTCCACACATACGTTGCCGAGCGTGCGCCAGTGTTAATGTACGCCAAGCGTGCACGCGTACGCAGAAAGTCAGGTAAAGTTTTGTGTGTGCCGAAACACGACAGCACAGACAGGGTTCACATCTGAACAAGTACCACGAGGACAAAAGGGGATAAACAATCACGGACGTGCCCCATTGGATCACCGTGCGCATGCTGCATGTTCACGGTAGCTACTACTGTAGTAGCTGGAGCTAGCGGGGGGCACAAGGCGCATGCCAAGGTTGGTAACACCAGAGCATCTCTGTCACTGCATGCAACTACGCTCACGTGCCGTGCAGCGGCCTCGACTGCCCAGCCCGCCTGACAAACAGCACCAGCTATGCGGCCTCGACTGCCCAGCCCGCCTGACAAACAGCACCAGCTACCGCTCCGACAGCGTTGCAGCCCACTTCGGCCCGCTGCTGCGCATCAAAGTCCCATATGTTTGTAATGCAGGCGGGTATGCGTATGCCGAACACCAGGTAGTCCGGCATGTACTTCTTCATGACCGCACGCGCAAGGCGGCGGTGTGTACGCTTCCGCCAAGTGTGGGCCGCGGAGCGCGTAACATGGTCGGTGTGTGGCCGCCCCTCCTCGCCCCGGCGGGAAGTACTTTTACTGACCTCCGCTTACGGCGCAAAAAGCCCTGTGCGCACGGCGCGTGCATGAGTGGAAAAGGCACGATCACCAAGACCAAAACAAATGATGCTGTCCCCTGTTGTTATAACTACAGCCAGGAAGATGGCAAAGCAGTGCACTGCGAACTCTCACATAAGCCTGGTATGCTGCCACAAAGTATTTTAAGTTGTTGAAGGCGGGGACTGACCCAGGGTCCACGCCGACACGCCGCGGCAGCCTGCAAGCAACGGTCACAGACAAGGGCGTCGGTCAGCAGCGCATGTGTGTGTGGGGGGGGCGGGGGGGCACTGGCAGCCCCAGCAGCAGTGCCGGTGGCGGAAGTGCGCACACCCTGCAAGTGCGGCACGAACGCCAAGCAGTCAAAGCGGCTTGCGCACCTAAGGTACTGGGGGGCGTGGGTGCACCATGCCAGCGCCCACCTCCCATGCTACGGTAAATTAATTTTCGAGAAACCACAACCCATCTCCATTCCCTCCTTGACAACGTCAGCCTTTCGCCCCCCTTGATAGAACCTCACACCATGTGCAAGAAGGTGTGGTGCTTGTGCAACAGACTTTGAACATCCTTCAAAGGTACTTTTTGAAGTACATTATCGGTCCCACAAGGGGCTTGCAGGTATGCAAAACAAAAAGGTGCTGTGACCTTGCTGGCTAGTACCAGGAGAGGACGGCATGGTTGGTGACGACTCAACCTGTTCCAGGTTGCGCACACCATGTGCACAAGGCTCTCCGCGACCCAAGCGTCATCTGATATAGGTATTACAGTAGTAGGTTGCAACGGTACGGGACGATACACGAACGTGTTTTGTGCACTGCCACGTGGGTGTTCCTCAAACCCCACTGGCAATAACTGGACAGGGGTACTGGAACACATATTTCGCTTGCCTGTGGAAGAGGTGTGCCTAGTCAAGCCCTCCAGCTGACCCACCAGCTTGGCCTTTGGCAAGTGGTGGTGTGGGTAGGTGTTGACGCAAGAATGTGCCACCCTGAGCAGCAGCAGCGGCACCAGCAGCAGCAGCTGCTGCAGCAGCGGCGGCAGCAGCTGCACACCCACCTTTGCGCTGGAACAGAATAACAGCGTGTGTTCCGGCATCACACCAAGCTGCCGCAGGCATGAGCCCGCCAGCAGTGGCGTCGTACCTGGCTCCCTTGGCAGCGAATGCTGGGCCTTGTGAGCTGTGCACGTGCGCGCGCACTACCGCTGGTCGTCCCTCAACAGCAGAGTCGATTGCGGCTCACTCCATGGATCGACTTCCGCTTGCAGCTGTGGCCTCAAGCCTGGCCGTTGCCGCTCCCAGTGGTTTCGCTGCCCCTGCTGTGCATGCTGGTGCTCGGGCCTCGCCAGCAGCCTCCCGCAGAGGCAGGTTGGCCTCCAATCAGTGACACCGACTTGTATCCGTGCTGGCCAGCGCTGGCAGCTTTAAGTGCTCGCTTCGGCTTTGCCTCCTGCAGATTCCAGGCGCCGTGTTGTTGGCTGGGAAATCCGAAGGTGATTAGCAGCAGCAGCCACTGCAGCCACTGCATCGCCCGTTGCCCAGCCTGCTGCTTGCCCATCAAAAGCAGCAGCACTGGGCGAATGGCCTCCGGGCGTCAACATGTGGAACGCGCACGAACTTTAGGAACCTTCACGTTCGCGATCGTTACAGGCGCGTCGGCGCGTCGCCGTCGGTTGTCGCTCAAATGTGGGCAGCTGCGCAGCTCGAGCTCGAGAGCGATGGGCCGATCGGCTCGCGAGCCTTGCAAGCACAGTTAAATCGCACACACGCAGAGGCAGCAGGCACGCATTTGCGTGCGGGACGTAGGAATGGAGTGGCAGCAGGGTGAAGCGCAGCAGCTCGACTTGGAGGGACTGCTGCACGAGCAGCACGAGCACTGGCAGCACGCAGGGCAGCAGCAGGAGGAGGAGCAGCGCCTCGACCACCAGCGCGCGCACTTAGAGGCTATCAGTGCAGTCTTGGCCGGCGACCATGCGCGCCTGCGTAAGGTCATGAAGATGCTGGTGCAGGATGGCAGCAGCCTCGACCCTCAGTCTCGTACCTACTACGAGAGTGTGTCCCTGCCTTTAAAATTCCTTCCCTACAGCAGCAGCCTGCTCGCCATCGCCAGCCACGTGCACAGCATGCCGTGCCTGAGGCTGTTGCTTCCCCTTGTGGTGGGTCCTGAAGCAGACTGCGTTGTGACAAGACCCGGGCGCTGGCGCCAAGAACGCGTGGGCGCCCCAGCTCGACACCCCTGGATGCTAGATGTATCCACACTCGGCTCGGACCAGGTCGGGCCTACGTTTGTCAACCCGTTTCGGCAGGCCATGCGTGGCGCCTACGGCAGGTACCATAGTGGCACGGTGCCGCACACAGACGTGGACACACAGGTTGTGGCCATCATCCAAGTGCTGACGCCGCTTCTGGATCTGGTCCCTGCTGCTCACAGGCAGGCGCTGCTGCACCAGGGGCTGCTGGACTGTGCACTGCACACGCGCCTGCGGAGAACTACAGAATACCTTATCCAGGAGCTGGGGGTGGACCCACTACAGCTACCAAACGTCGATGAATGCACCTTCTTTCGCTCTTGTGGAACATGGGCGAAGCAATCTTATAATTGGAGCATGCTGGACATCGCCATCGCCGCAGAGCATGGCATTGTCACAAGACCGGAGCTGTCAGTCACACGCTGGCTGTGGGACAACACGCAGCTCCGTACCAAGCCTGGCATCAAGCTCAAGCCGGCCGAGCTGGCCTGGCTCGCCAGCATTGGCATCGACCACCCGCAGGCGGCCACCACTGCCGTCGGCGCCACCGCCGCCACCACCGCCGCCGTTGCCGGCGCCGCCGCCACCGCCGCCGCCGCCGCCGCAGC
>JAULBY010025051.1:0-17320 GCA_032358315.1 Ophiocytium majus | reverse complement strand
GGGGGGGAGGGGGGAGGGGGGGAGGGGTCGCGGGGAGGGGACGCTCAGCAGGTGGAGGCACAGCCTGCTGCTGAGCAGGAAGAGAGCGAGTGTGCGCAGCAGCAGCAGGAGGGTGGGAGTGGTGGGGCAGAGGCAGCGGGGCGGGTGGCGAGTCAGGTGTGCGTGCGACACACGGCTTGTGCAGGTGCAGTGCTGCCAGTGGCCGTGGCTTCAGGGCTGTGTGTGGGTGTGCGGCACTGGGGAATGTGCCTGTGTAGCGGAGAGTGCCAGGTGGCTGTGGTGTTGTCAGCTGTGCGTGTCAGTGGACTACTGTATGCTAGTACTTCAAGTACATGTATGATCGTGCTAGTAATAAATGTGTGTACATACATCGCTACTCAGTATATTCCATGTGCGCTACTCAGTATATTCCATGTGGAAATATGTGCTGCACCGCGCGCTGCACTGCACAGCTCCAGGCGCACGCATATTTGAATTCGCGTCAGCTGCATGGTTGTCACACGGTGAGCGGCAGCGGCACCTGCACCAATGCCTCACAGGCACAGCAGCCCCAGCACCAGCGCAACGGCGGTGGCGGCGGCGGTAGCGTCAGCGAAGGGGCGCGGCGAGCCAAGGAGCTACTGCTTGAGATGGTGAGGGGACCCCCCCGGCTGCAGCCCAACGCCATCGCCTACAGCTGCGCCATCACTGCACTGGGTGAGTCATGCCATGGTGGCGGCTTGCCTGTGTAATCTACTACCCGCAACAGTGAATAACAATAATAATAATAATAAGATGACAGTAATGATAATGACATGGTTGATGTGGTGGCATGCTCAGCATTACTGCACTGGGTGAGTCACGGAATGCAGGGGTGGTGTTGCCTACAGCATGGTGCAGTCTCTGCAATGGTTGCTGTGACATGGTTGATGTGGTGGCATGCTCAGCGAATTGCACATACTTGAAGTACTTTTTAGTAGTATTGGCCAACAGCGCAGGTGCCAACGTGACGAACGTAGACCAAGACCTGTGCGCACGTCAAACGGAAGAAAAAATTACCGGTATATCATATCTGTAGCATGTTCTCTTGACGTATCGCTACCTAGTGTACCTACCCACTAGCAGATTTGTTGTATAAACCTGGCATGTTCTCGCAGATGGAGGGAGCGCCACGATTGCCACACCACCTGGGAGGGGGCTAAGTCACACTGCTGCCGCATGGGCGCAAAACTGCTCCATGCAACGACCGTCCACATGGGTTGTGGCACACCAGTGCAACAAAGCCTGTGTGTGCTGTGCAACAAAGGGTTTAGATCACCCCTTCCACAACACCAGACCGCACCCATCACCAGCGGCTAGCGGTACGGTGGGAGGGTTGCTAGCCCAGCCTGCAGCATGCGGGCCGCAACAGCCGCCCTCTGTTCCACCAGCAAGCCTGCGGTAGCTGCCCGCGTGTTGGTGGCCCTCACTGTAGCTGCTCAGCCTATGGCTCATGTCCCCGTGTGTTGTGCTGGCGGGGCACACCACGGCAACTGCCACACACCTAGGTCAGTGTTTACGAGGCCCGAACAACAGGTGATCGCCGTTGATCACCCTTCGGGGCTAGGGTGCTTCAGATTACCATTGGCAAGAGGGCTTACTTGTGCGATGACGCCAAAAGTACCGCGCATGCTGCCATAAGCAGACGCACATCAGTAGTTGTGTTTGCTGTCCTGGCTGCCTGCAGGCTCTGCTGGGGACCTGAACGAATGCATAGAGTTGCAATAAAGCTACCTGGCTGAAGGAAAAGCCTGGTATTTGAAGGCTGATGCGACGACTTACCACGTGGGTTTTGATACACTAGCAAAACATCTCCACCAAAGACTGCGTGTGCCGTACTGGTCATGCCACATGGGTTGTGGTACATTGGCAATGCATGTTCACCAAAGACTGCGTGTGCGCTGTGTTTGCTGGCGCAGGCTCTGCTGGGGACCTGAATGGCTGCATGGAGTTGCTGGCACTAAGGGAGCAGATGAGCAGGAGCGGCGTGCGACTCACACCCGCGGGCTACACATCACTCATAGCGGCATATGCACAGGTAAACCTCACGCATCTCACCACAGGTTGACACTTCATTACAGGGAGTGAAAGCAAGTGAAATTCAGCGATTCGGGGCTAGTCGTTGAAACTTAGGAGCAGACGCGCAGGAGCGGCGTGAGACTCACACCCGCGGGCTACACATCACTGATAGCGGCGTACGCACAGGTAACCCTTACCCACACCACCAGAGGTTGACACTTCATAACACAGAGTGGAAACAATTGGATTTCAGCGTACTGGGGCTAGTCGTTGAGGACTGGCCCCTCCACTCTCCCGGTACCCGACGCCGCGCCCTCGGTTAATGCGTACAAGCACGTCTCGCTGCCGACCGTGCCCTACCCGCCCAATTTTAAGGCTGGTTGTAGTTTGTACCGGCACGCACATGATCTTGTGTCTCTTGACTGATGCACAACATTTAAGAACTTGTGGTGCACACACATGTATTGCTTGCGGTGTAGAGGCCGCTGACTTCGTGGGGTAGTGTGCACACACTGTGTGTGTGTCATGGGGCGGCTTGGATCAGAACCTGTATTGACGGCACGCTTGCTGGTCACAGCAGCTGGTTCGGATTGCTACTGCACTGATTCCAAGCTTGCAGATGCTTGCAGGTCTCTGGTTCTTATCTACACCCCGCCACACATTGCTACTCCAGTTTCTACCGGCGCCCGCCCCCCCCCCCCCCCCCCCCCCCCCCAATTCGCCCGAAGCTAACACACTGCCTTCAACGCGCGCCGCACCCCCCCAAACTTCAACATGTAAACTTCAACTTCAACATGAAAACCTCAACTTCAACCAGACGGGCCTGTGGAATGCGGCCCTGGAGGCCCTCGGGGAGATGCGATCCGCCGGCCGCAGGCCCAACGTCATCTGCTACACCAGCGCCATCGACGCCTGCGCGCAGGCAGGCGAGTGGGTGCCGGCGCTCACGCTGCTGCAAGACATGGTGCGGCGGGGGGTGCAGCCAAACGAGGTGAGAAAAGCTGGCGGCGCACTCGAAGTAAGGAATGTGTTTGTGAAGAAAAAGCTGAAGTTGTGCTCATTCAGGCGAGTGGGTGCCGGCGCTCACGCTGCTGCAAGACATGGTGCGGAGGGAGGTGCAGCCAAACGAGGTGAGAAGAACCGGCGGCGCGCTGGAAGTTGGGAGTTATAAAAGTTCAAGTTGTGCTCACACAGGGGAACGGGTGCTGGCGCTCGCACTGCACGACATGGTGCGGCGCGAGGTGCAGCCAAACGAGGTGAGAAACTGGCGGCGTGCACTTGGAGTCAGGGAACTCATGTGTGAAGTGTTGAAGTTGTGCTATCTGGGAATGGGTGCCGGCGCTCACCTAAGCACGGTGGGTGCTGCCAAACGAGGTGAGGAGCAGAACGCCTGAAGTTAGGAACTTCAACACATGACCCCGTACGTCTCTGGACTGACATCAATCTGGGAACACCCTTGCAGCGGCCTGGCATGTGCCTGGATGTTACCATCTGCAATGGGACGTGCCAACGGCCGGCATCCCTGCCAGCGTGCCAGCAGCTTCACTGAACAAAATCAAAGCCAACGTCGACTCTGGGCCCATGGGGCAACTGACCCCGTGACTACAACCTTTTTTTTCAGTGGCGCTCGACCCAGGATGCACATGCGGTAGTCCAGGACTGCTGGGTTCACGTGAATTCACACCAGTTCACACCATATTTCAACGTGCAATTCACACCAAATTTCAACTGCACTTTGGTGTACTTCAACTGGCACTGCGGGAGGCACAGTTCAGCGACGGGCTGTACGCTGTGGCCACCTGTGTTGCGCGCTGGCGGCAGAAGCTGTCGGCCGCACAGCAGTGCAGCATATCGGAGCCAGTGATTTGAGGACTGGCCCTCCACCGCCCTGGCGCCGCGCCTAGATGCGACTAATTCAGTGACGGGCTGTACACTGTGGCCGCTTGTGTAGCGCGCTTGGCGGTCCTGCTAATTCCATGTGCATGTTGAAGCCACCTCGGCCTCACCACCTGCTGCCCTTTGCCTGCCCCCCCCCCCATGTGCATGTCTGGAGCCACCTCGGCCTTACCAACTGCTGCCCGTTGCCCCCCCCCCCACCCCCCGTAATGCGAATCTGTGTGCACAGATGACATTTGGCGCGGCCATAAACGCGTGTGCCAAGGGCGGCAAGTGGCGGCTCGCTCTGCAGCTGCTGGCGGACATGCGCACTGGGACGCCCACCGCGGTGCCCAGCGCAGACAGCCTCCAACATGTGCAGGTCAGCCGCAGCGCTGCTCAGCGCGACAAAGAGTTTCCTGTCAACACATTTTTTAAAACTCAGGCGACAGAGTTTGTACAGTGCAATGGGTAGGCTCACACCAGGGTGAGCAGTGTTGAGCGTTGCCATCTGGTGCGCTACCAACAGCATGGACAGCCTCCAGCACGTGCAGGTCAGCCGCAGCCCTGCTCACCGCGAACGAGAGAGCCCTGTCAACATTGCAGCTTTTTTTTAATCAGGCGGCAGAGATCCCAAAAATACTACTAGTGGTGTGCTTTATTATTATTAGTGGATCCGCTGCAGGATATGCAGACATGAAACCTGTGCATTGCTGCTACAGTACTCTGGGGGACGCTGGTGAACGTGATGAACATGATAGCTTTTTTTTTATGAGGCGGCAGACTGCAGGTATCCCCGTCGAGGCAAGAATTGGACAGTGCAACGTGCCGGGCTTGCGCCAGAGTGCGCAGTGCTGAGGATTGCCATCTGGTGCGCTACAACAGCATGTTTATCATGCTTATTGCAGTCACGCGCACGCCGTGTGCACAGGTGTGTCCGCGCCGAATCTATGCCGAATCTAATACTTCGAAGTAGCAGTATCGTGCACGCGCGATTTGGTGCACATTGATGTAGTGCAGTATGCGGTTCAGTGAGTGGTCCGGATCTTTGTTACTGGCCACATGCTTGCTGTGCTTGTGGTGTACAAATCGCCGCTTCATGTAGTGCGAGTCTCGCTGTAGTGCAGGGTGCGATGGGGGGTGACACTACCCCGCACCAAAAAATGGTCCAAATTGCGAGTGCACTGCCTCAGGTTTCCATGAAGTACTTCTGAAGTGCTTGCCTGTGGGGGGTGACGCACATCTGCAGGTGCATGCATCACTACATGTGTGAAAGAAACCTAAAGGGGTTGCTAAGCCCAGATACTGCCGTGGCTGGGGCAAGAATGCCAGGCCGAAGCTTGCCTGGTTAACACCGGATACTTGAAGTATGTGTGTTGCTGTGAAACCCCCCACACGTGGCATACGCCCTGCAGCCACTTCTGTTGACCTGTTTGTGCTCGTTTCCGGTGGCTTTAAACACAACACTTCGTATCATATTCACATAAATAATACCGTACGAAGTACTTGGAAGTACTCATTGGTAGTAATGATATATGATATAATACGAATGGAACTTCAGAAGCAGTGGTAGGTGCGCAGACGCCTTCGGTAACGTATGGCACACCAAGAGTGCTGCTGGCGCCACCCACCGCCACCCCCGCCAACGTGCTGTCCCTGACTGCGGCTGCCACTACCGCTGATGCCATCTCTGCCGCTCGCACCGCCGTGCCCCCCCCCTCCCCAGGACGACTCAACACCCGACCACCCCCACCCTGATACCCCCCCCATGGCCACCACCACCCCACCACCACCACCCACTCATCAGCCGCTGGCGCCAGCCACCCCTGAGCACCCCTCCGGCGAAACCGCCAGCAGTTACAGTAAAACTGCTGGAGCCTTCGTCGCCGACGCGGAAGCCTTCACGCGCCTCTATACGGGCGCGGACATTGGGTCCCTGCGCTCCAATGCGCACCTGAGCCTGAGTGTGGCAAAAGCGGCGGCGGCGGCGGCGCCGGCGGCGGCGGGCGGGGGGCGGGTGGGCGCTGCGGTGTTCAGGGCTGTCCAGCCAGACCTGGTGTGCTACAGCGCGGCCGTGGACGCGTGCGCGCGGTAAGTTCAACTTCACCTTCAACCTCCAACTTCAACACGCAATTCAAGATTTGACGTGAAATTTTTTGTCCGTGCGGGTTCTCTCGTGCTGAGTGACGTGCCAACTTGCGCCTCAGGGCCTGGTGTGTCACAGGTCGGCCGTGGATGCGTGCGCGCGGCAAGTTCAACTTCAGCTTCAATCTTCAACTCTCACTTGAACATTGAACGTAATATTTTGTCCGTGAGGGCTCTCGTGTGCTGCCAAGTGACTGCCCGCTTGCGACATAGGCGCGGCCTGCCCATACTCATCTGGTGCAACCTGGCGGCTGGCGTGTGCCAAGCACCCGTGTATCACACACTACAGTAGTACTTCGAAGTAGCTGCACAGCAACCAGTGCTGGCACGGAGCACTGGGGAACGAAGCAGCTGCATGCTCCGTGGTGGTGCTGCGGCATGCGCGCGCAGACTGTTCCTCAGCACCGTTCCGCGTAACTGCTGGTGGAGGGTCTCCGTCTCCGGGAAGTGTGCGGTGCTGCGGCGCTGTGTGTGGGCGCGGCAACGGCTGCGCACTGTCTGGCTGCACGCCCGCTGCTCCCACCCCATGGCTCCAGTCTGACATGTTTATAAGTTTTCGGGCTGACTGAACTCACCCTTTGTGCACGGCTGAAATGCGGCTGGCTGGCTGGTGCAGGGGGCGGCAGTGGCAGCACGCGCTGGCACTTCTGGAGGCGGCAAAGGGGGAGGGTGTCAAGCCAAATGTGAAGCTCATGAGTGGCGTGATTGCCGCGTGTTCGCGGGGGGGGCAGGCGGCGATTGCGCGGCGCCTGTTGGAGGATATGCCCGCCAAAGGGCTGCAGCCAGACCTGCTGTGTGTCACCAACGTCATCAGGTGCGCCGGCGAATGTTGCATGCCGCAATGCACTCATGGCGCAATGCACCAGGTGCACGTGTGTACGAATGTGTGCAGTACAAGAAATCAATTTATGCTTGCCGCAATGCATCGGGTGCATGTGTGTACGCATGCGGGCACAAAAAAAACGTTACAGGCCGCAATGCACCAGGAGTATGTGCGTAGGCATGCGTGCACAGTACAAGGTTACATGCCACAATGCACCAGGCGCATGTGTGTGCGCATGCACAACAACGTGCCTCTACTTCTTGCCTTGTCAAAGTGTCGATATCATGCGCACTCACAAACTACGTAGACTATACTGACTGCTTATACTCAACTATTGTAGACGGTTATTGTGCCTGCTAGGCACACACGTGCTGCTGCACATGGCGAGCGCACGACTCTGACCTTAAAAAATCCCTTGAGACGGGGGCTTTTAGTCACCAACAGACGTCGAAGTACTTCAAGTAGTAGATGATTAAAAGTGAGCGCACCTCACCCCCCCCCCAAAAAAAGACACCAAGTCACGGTGCCTCCCGCACGCGCCCTGATCGGAGGATCCGTACGGCTCAATTACAAGAGGTCTGGCTCAATTGACACGAGAGAGCAGTGTATCTGCTGATGCACAAAGATACAAGGGATCTGGCTCAACCAACATGGGTGTACTGTGCATCTGAAGATGCATCAGGTCATGTTCTGTGGCATGATGCAGAGAAAGATGTCAGGCCAGTGCTGGGTCCGGAGGGGGGGTCTACACCCTCCCTCCACATCATGGTGCTTCATGACAGATTGTGTGCTCATTTGCTATGCATTTGTTTGATTATGGGTTCATTTGTGCTGTTTTGGATGTGCCGTTATATCAGGGCCTACTTGGATGAGGGCAAGCCCTGCGAAGTGGACCAGCTGGTGGCTTCCATGGAGGCCAAGGGAGTGCGCGTCGACACGGAGCGACTCGCCGCCGCGCTCGCACAACTTCAACTACAACTTCAACAACAGCAGACACAACTTCAACTTCAACAGCAGCAGCAGGCTGCTCAGCAGCAGCAGGCTGCTCAGCAGCAGCAGGCAGCTCAGCAGCAGCAGGAGCATGCGGAGGCGGCAGCAACAGCCCAATCTGAGGCACCACAGCAGCTCACTGGTGCAGCCGCAGCAGTGGCAACAGCGGCAGCACAAGTGGTGCCGCCACCACCGCTAGGTAGCTAAGCACGTGCTGCTGCTGCTGCCACAAACCCGCCTGGGAAACCAGTGTAGTGGCGTGGGCTAGACTGTGTGGCCACCTATAGGTGCTTGACAGCAGCGTGCCGCGGTGGTGGTACACTTGCTGAGCGTGGCAGCGCTGGCTGGCATGCTCAAACGGACACAGAGTCAGGGCAAATACCCATCAAGGGGATAAAATATGCTGACAAATGGTGTGAGAAAGCGTGTACAGCGCAATTGGGCCTGATGGCATGGCTCCTTACTGGCGCCACGCCTCTTTCTTGCACTTGCTGCCACTGCTTGATTTCTCAGTTGGCAGTGATACTGGTGTAGCAGCAGCGCTCAGCAGCAGCGTGTCAGCCATTGCTAGGCTCTGCACATGCGCACCAAGTGTTTTTCGCCGCTTGGTGCCGCTGGCACTGCTGCTGCTCTTTTGGGACGACTTGTTGCGCTGCAAGCAGTGGTGCGCACTTGTGAATGCAGTGACCATCTGCCCACGGTGCATATTCTGCCAAGCTGCTGGCACCACCATTGCATGTCAGCGAGGGCACAACTCATGTGTTGGTGGTCGATGGGTGTTCACATTAGCGCTAACCACTTTCGTAGGCCGAAGAGGCCGAGGGAAGTCTCAAATGTGTCTTGTTGATGAGGTGCAGCGGCCGCAATGGCAGCTGCGGGTTGCCCGAACGCCACTGACTGATGCCCCACACTGTGATGCTGGCTGCACACGGCTGAGCCTGGTTGTGTACCTGAGAAGTATGAAAGTGAAGTGTACACCGGTACTTGTAACAACAACTTGTGTACTCTTATTAACTTGTGTACACTTCCTAACTGCACACTTCTCCATTTATCCTTAGGTGTGCGGTGTTCAGCGCATGCGCCACCATGAGTCTCGCACCATGCCAATGCACGCGGCTGCTGTGTGCACACGCACCAGTTTCACTGTGTTCACAGGCAGGGTAAAAAAGAGCAGCAGCATCAGCAGCTCTCAGCAGCAGCACTGCACAGTTAATGTAGGTGACACGTTACATTACGATATGTCTGTTCCTACTCAATCTGGGCACTCGCTCTTGAGCTGCCCCCCCCCTCCCCCCCCTCACACATACCCAGGGCTGCAGCGACAGCGAAAAGCTCCTGTATGTGCCGTCGAAATCACTGGCACCAAGAAGCCAATGAAGCGTAACCAACCAAACCCAGTGAGCAGGTGCGTGTCTGGTGTTCCCAAAGGCTGCCGCCCCAACACCAAGTGCGTATCACCAGCACTTGGTGCCCTAGAGCAGCCAAAACCGATTGCCACCCTAGCACATGCACGAATACTCTTTTTCGGTCCCTGGGGGGCCGTGTGCGCACTCGTGCGCACTGGCACCGGCACGTAACCGCCCACACCACCCGTGCTGTACCAACTTCAACATTCAACTTCAACACTTGAAGTACAACCCCCCGCACCTGCACCTGCAGGCCTAAACCGAGTGCCACTGGTGCTGCTGTTGGTGAGCATGGCAGCTGCCAGCGACTGCTGGCAGTGCTGCGGCATGCCGGTCAGCAGTGCTGCTGGCGCTGGTGCTGCTGATGCCCGCCCACCCGAGGCTGTTGCTGCTGCTCAGCACTGCAACACCTGCTGCCCCGCCCCCGCCCCCATGCAGCACTGCTCAGTACATGGCGCGCAGCGCCGGCGGCACCTTTAGGTGTCTCAGTGGCCCCGCAACATGAAGCTGGCCACCGAGCACAGTATCAGCACCCCCGACACATCCGTGAGAGTGGCTAGCGCTGGCGACGCAAAGTTCACAGGGTCGACACCAAAGCGGTCCAGCAGCAGGGGCGTAGCCGTGCCAAACAACACGGCTCCAACCACAGTCGCGCCCATGGCAACGGACACTGCGATGGAGGCGAGCATGGTGGATCCCGGCGTCATCCAGACGCGGGCAAAGCTGGCGGCGGAAAGGATGGCGGCGGCTATCAAAGCGGCCTTGCTCTCCCGCCACAGGCACCTGTGTGCGCGCATTCGATAGGCGAGGCAGAGGAGGGGCCGGCAGGGGTCAACGGGGTGTAAGCCTCTCTGGAGTTTCGCACCGCGGGAAGTTTTGCCATGCGCCAGGCTTGGCAAACACTGCCGGCTCGTTTATTTCGGCGCACAGCTGACGCTTTGAAAGACATGAGCGGGAAAGGGGGCGTGGTTCACCATGCCAAAACGTCCCACCATACCACGACACGCGGCGGGAGGGGGGCTCAGGTGCTGGGTGTTGCCCAGCCACAGCAGTGGCAGCACAGGACACCGGAGGGCGCTTCGCATTTGCTCAGCAGTTGTGCGAGCACGTAGGGGGCAGTGGCTGGCGGCAGCTCACTTTCCGTGCGCACACGTGAGTTGCTGCTAGTGCACGTAGGCTGGGTCAGCAGAAGCGGCGGGAGCAGGACCTTCGGGGCTGGGTGCTGGCCAACCGCAGCGGTGGCAGCACACGGCAGCAAACCACACCCGTGTACTTGAAAATGTTTGAGCTCAGCAGCAGGCCTCAGGTGTGGGGGCTCACCTGAGTTTGTTGGAGGGGTTGATTTCGCCCGTGGCGAGGCCCCGAATGACCATGGCCGAGGACTGGTTGCCCGCGTTGCCCGCGGTGCCCGTCAGCATGGTCAGGAAGAGGGCTATCACAATGTGCCTGCAGTTTTTTTGTTTCCACACACGCAGCAGCAGAGCAGCAGAAGGAATGCCTGTTAGGTGACTGGGTGACTGGGTCGACGCTGAGGGCATCATGGTCATGCAGCCGGAATCATGCTTATGTATGCACACAGCAATGCAGCGGTCTTACTGCTAGCACGCAGGAGGAACTAGCAGAGCAACAGACAGGGTGCGAGTTGGGCTGCAGCTCTGGCAGTGGTCCAGAGACATGGGGTCACGTGTGCAGCGGTACAAACTACGTGTATCCGTCTCGGGTGGGTATGGTGTGCACACACAGCAGCGAGGCGTGCTTGCACATCATTTGCGGTTCGCAGCAAAGGGCAGGGGTTGCGTACTCACTTTTCAATGACGCTTTGGTAGTGGGTGAGGATGATGCTGCTGAGGCTTTGCAGCATGAGGAGGCTCACCAGCCACCCACACCTGCCGACACACGCAGGACCGACAGCCGGCAAACAGAGAGTGAGCGCCACGGCGGTTGAACACGCACCATCAAAACATTCCGCATGTTGGTGAAAAAAAATCAGACCGCGCAATGACTTGTGATAAACCAGCCGGCCACACGTGCGCATGTGCATGCAGACAGAGAGTGATGTACTAGTCACTGCACACACAAGCACATACACCGTAGCAGGCATGCAACACACACGCCACACACATTCACGCGTCTACCCACCCCCACCCACCCATCCTGTACCCAAATCCCGCATTTTGCGCTGACCCACCCTGCTAGTGGGTGCCGCTGCGCCCTCAGTGGGTGGCACAAAAAGTGCTGGTAAAAGAAGGCAGTCTGCCATTGTCGGCAGTGTAGTGCAAGCGCGGGGGCAGTGTACCTTCTGAGAACGAGCTTCATGAGGGGGGTCCCAAAGTAGGTCTCCCCGCCGCCGCTGCCGCTGAAACGCATTATGTCATCCGTGGCCTGCGGACATTGTCACAGCAGCGCAGAGGCATATGACCACCAGCTAGCCGCGCTACAGAGCACAAGCTGAGCCCTGCACCAACAGGCAAGCGTGCTGGCTAGTGGTGGGTCACGGCGTATAACGTACTTTATACGTTATACACGATACGGCGTATGCCTACGCCCCGAATCGCGATATACGGCGTTTTTGCCATATCAGTGCACCCATCTGCATCCGTTATACGGCATATTTACGTACGTTATACGGCGTATAATGCAAAAATTATACGCTGTGACCCATCACTAGTGCTGGCAGTTGAGGGCCACCAGCAGGAGGTTTCGCGCAGCCCATAGGTTGTTGATACGTGCAGGCTGTGCCTGTTTGGCTCGTCCCCTTCTCACACCTCTAAAGGAAAAGAAATGATCCAAGTACAGGTTTCATGTGCGCAAGTGAGCTGAACCAGCGTAAAAACGTGTGCCGGCAGCGCTTGACACGGCTGCACTTGGGAGGCGCGTGTGGTGCCAACATGTCGCATACCTGTATTGTCATTATACACACGCAATGGCACTACGCACATACTGCACCAGTACAATGTGATATTGTAAATGGTTACTTCACGTTCCACGTGTGCACGGCAGTCCCCAGCCCTATGCTACTGTTGGCAGGCAGGCTTGTACCCATACGTCCATCACCACTGATAGTGATATACTAAGTAGGAATGTACAGGTTTCATGTGTGCACCTCAATCTCCATCTCCTGCACCGGACCCACTAATGCAGCATACCACTAATAATATTCAGTAGACTAGTGATGTTGCAAAGATTTCATGTGTGTGCACCTCAACTTCCTGCAGCTAATGCAGCATGCCACTAATTATACAAGTGGAGTAGTGATTGTATAGGTTTCATGTGTGTGCACCTCAATCTCCATCTCCTGCAGCAGATCCGTGGGGTTGAGGATGGCCACGAGGTAGCCATCGTCATCCACCACAGGCGCACTTGAGATGGCGGCCTTTCTCAGCCGGTGCGCAGCCTCCTCCCATGCATCGCCCTCCTTCAGGATCTGTCAGACACGGGCACCAGCACCAGCCACCAGCAGAAGCAGCACTTATGCTCAGCAGCAGTAGGAGCGCCCGCAGCAGTGCTCAGCAGCAGTGACCTCAGTAGCAGCAGCAGCAGCAAAAGCAGTGCTCAACAGCAGTAGGAGCAGCCGCAGGAGTGCTCAGCAGTAGTACTGCTCAGCAGCAGGTTTGCTCAGCAGCAGCGACCTCAGCAGCAGCAGCAGGTGCGCTCAGCAGTAGCAAGTGTGCTCAGCAGCAGCAGCGGGTGCGCACAGCAGCAGCAGGTGTGCTCAGCAGCAGCAGGTGCGCTCAGCAGCACCCAGGTATGCACAGCGGAAGAAACGGGTGCGCTCAGCAGCAGCAGTGCTCAGCAGCAGCAGTGCTCAGCAACACCAGGTGTGCTCAGCATCAGCACCCGCGCCACCACTGATGGCAGCTGGCAACCACCTGCATCCCAAACAAAACCATCTCCCCAGCCACAGCGCCCATCAAGGGCAGCGGTGGCTGCTGCACCGATACACATCCACTACGAATGTGCAAGAGCAGCTCCGGCAAGTGCGCAACACCAGCAGTGCTTTGTGGCCACACGTGTGACTGTGGCCTACTTGAACTATGCAGCAGGACAACGCACACTCCCTGTGATACTTCGATGTAAATGCTTGCTTGTTGAGTCATTGAGGACTGGCCTCCACCATCCCGGCTGCTGCCGGCGCCGCGCCCGTTCTTAATGCTCACAAACATATCCTCGCTGCTGAGGACACCTCAGTCACCTGGTTAGAGTACTTGTAGTCTGTACCGGTGCGCACATGACCCCGTTTCTCTGTACTGTCATACCAAATACTTCGATCGATCGATAAAGGATGCATATACTTCAACTTCAGCATTGAGGTTCACCTCCTCTGGGCGCGTGAGTATGTCCGCGACAGCAGTGTCGGTTGGGTTTGTGAGCAGACTGGCCATGGTGATGTAGCGGGTACTTCGAAGTATGTACTTCAACTTCAACTTCAAGTTTGAATTACCTCCTCTGGGCGCCTGAGTATGTCCGCGACAGCAGTGTCGGTTGGGTTTGTGAGCAGACTGGCCATGGTGATGTAGCCACGCAGCAGGCCCGCCTGAGTGACGTATATGCGGTCATGCGAGCTCAGCAGACCCTTCTTACGCTCCTCGTCCTCGTGCGTCACCTGCAAAGATACAGGAAAGCATGTGGTTTTGATCATTATTAGTAGGCACCCAGGTACAGGAAGTCATGTGCTTGTGAGAGAACTCTTGCGTGCCCGGCGCTTGAACGCCGCCAACAAAAACACAAGCTGGGACTGGAAGTCACGTGGTTTGGTCACTACTAGTAGACACCCACGTACAGGAAGTTATGTTGTTGGGGGCTTGGCAACTGTGTGTGCTACAAATACATTAATGAGATAGCAGTTAACGTGATGCTAAACGTGAATTGTAAGCGCTCAGTGACAGTAGACATGTGGTTGGGGGGAGAGCAGCAGTGTATACTGCCTGGACGAAAAAGTGGCCGACAGAAGGGGGGAGCCACATGGTCACAAACAGTTCACCAGCAGCTCACACAGACACAGCTCCAGCGCAACTGTTGAGTCAACTCTACGGCGTCCCAGTTCACACCATGCTCGCCGACAGTTCACACAACAGCTCACCAACAACTCACATGCACTCACCAACAGTTCACAGCACAGTTCACCAACAGTTCACAGAACAGCTCACAGTTCCAGCTCACCTGCTGGATGAACTGTATGGTGTCCCCCACGCTGAACTTGAGTGGTATCTGCAGGGCCTCCTCAGTCTCCCCTTGCCCCAGTCCAAAGGGCACCACCGAGGGCACCTCCCCTATCAGTGGGTTGTACGGCGGCGGGGCCTCCCGTGCCCCGATGATGCGCCTGCAGGCAGTGCAACAACGCCCATTTGGTACATGTCTGAATGAGACACTGGCGTGGCTGTGCAGCGGCCATGGGCCAGTCACAGACCACATGATCTTGCTGGAATCACCCGTGCCTGCGATACCATAGGTACAAAATACTTCGACAATATGTGTGATTTTGATATGGAGCTGCCCTCTGTTTAGTGAAAGAAACCTAAAAGGCTGCTTAGCCCAGATACTGCCGTGGCTGGGGCCAAATGCCAGGCCGAGGCCTGTGGGGTGATTTGTCCACCTGGTGAAAAACCAGACAGCCCCCACACCTACACGCGCCGGTCAGTGTCCTTGAGGGCTAGGGACGAGTCAGAGTCCAACTACCAACAGGGCTTACTTGTGTGGTGCCACCAAAAGCCAGCTGTGCGTGCTGCAATGCAGACCCACGTTCACCAACTCCAGCACATCCGGTCCAAGAAAGCACAGGTGCGTGCCTGGAAACTGCTTCAGAAGTATGACACCAGCCCGCCTTACATCATCAACGCTGGATGAGCAAGGATGGCATCACAACGCACGCATGCTTGCATGGCCGCTGCACTATAACTGCACACGCACACCCAACGCTGCTGAGCAGAAGCACCCACAAAATACACCGCGAAGTGCCAATTTACATGTACTAAAAAAACAAATTTATTATTAGTCACGAGCAATGGACTTGTGCTTCAACATTAAGGTTGAAGCGCGCACCTGCTGGATTGGGGTCGCTCCTTGCCCTCCTCCTCCTCCCCCTCCCACTCGTGGTCCAGCAGCTCCGCCTCTTCGTCCTGCTGTGAAACCACATGAAGTCAGTACAAAGCACGCACATAAACGCTAATAAACAACCATTTAATGCATTCATTTACAGCAACACGTCAGCACCAGAAGCTCCGGCTCCTCGTCCTGCTAATCAAAACCACATGAAAGTCAGTACACAGCACAGGAACATACACACACCTTCCCATTATACTTCAACACCAGCACCCATACCTCAACACAAAACATGTACACATCGCTGCAGCCGCCATGCAGAGTGAGGCCAGCCCCTGCACCCCAAACTGAAGCAAGACACTACATAGCGCTGCACTACATAGGCCATCATGTTTGTAATGGAAATCACGTGGCTTGCAGCAGGCCCATCAACCGCCCGCCCGCTTCATGTAGGCACACCACAAACAGAAGGAAAGCAGATCGTGGTTGCATTGTGTGCCGTCACTGTGCCCTTAACCACATGACCCTTGTCTCAGCAGAACTACTGGTACTTGGGGGGTGCACCAGCGCCATAACAAAGCCTGCAGTGCTGGTACCCGCGATTAGAGCAAACACACTGGAGCACACACTTGACCATAAAAAACCCGCACTGCGCAAGAGCCCTCACAGTCTGGACAGTTACACTCACTTACAGTTACACATGCCTGTGCTCCTCAGCCCAAGGCTGAAGGTGCTGTACCCTCAGCCTCAAACACCTGTTGAACCATTGTGTGAACGGTTGTGTAGAACGGGTGACACCTCGTCTACGCTTTTCCAGCATCTGCATAGCCAGAGTCCTCTACTCCAGATGCAGGTGCAGGTGTATGTTTTCACAAGGACCTGTTGTGTGAACTGTTTGTGAGCTGCTGTGTAAAACTGGTGGCAACTCACCTGCGCTGAGCTGCTCTGTGAGGTACCTGCAAGCACTGCACTTCTTCAAAGTATTTGTGAGCTGGCAGTGATGTGCAAAATGGGTGACAACCCACACGGGCTTTTCCGCCATCTGCACAGCCACATCCAGACTCGCGCCCTCACAAGGAACTGCTGTGTGAGCTGTTGTGTGAACTGTTGCGTGAAATGTTGTGTGAACTGTTTGTGAGCAAAAACGGGTCACAACTCACCTGAGGCTCTCCGTCATCAGCATAGCCAGAGTCCTCCAAATCAAGGTGTATGCCCTCGCCCATGGGGTCCTTTAGGTCCTTCACCTGCAGTTCAGAGTTGGCGCCGCCCTCCGCTGCAGCACCAAGCAGTGCACACATGAAGCCCATACTTAGTTATAACATACTGCGAAGTACATGTACTTTGCAGTGTACATAACTTATTACAGAGGTACAAGGTATGAAATCACAATAACTATACATGTCACATGTGTATACATAAATTTATACTTTGTAGGTTCGGAGTTGGCGCCGCCCTCCGCTGCAGCACCAAGCAGCGCACGCATGGACCCCTTACTTAGTTGTAAGATACTTCCGAAGTATGAATTAATTTACACACAAGTATAGAATTACAATATCACAAACAAACATGTGTTTACGCATATTCAGTGTACACGCGTACATAAGTTAATAGTTGTATAAAGCAGCAGCAAGCCAAGTACAGCACTACTACTGAAGTATCTAGTGTTGTGAGCTGCCGGCGGCTTAGCCGCCCGGCTCGGCTCAAGCCGCCAAGTCGCCAAGCCGACCCGGAGGCAGGGCGGCTTGATGGCTTGTTTTTTTTCTGCTGAACACGACCTGCAGCAGCAGCTGAGCTCCAGCAAGCACCTGCGATGGGCAGCCAGTGCCCTCCGCTGGCCACCAACACGTGTGCCCCTGCTCCTCAGACCGTTCACTCCCAGTTTCGACAAGGCGGTGGGCTGCTCAGCAGCTGCGTGAGAGCAAACCGCAGGCGTGCTGAGCGCCAGCCACATGCAGCAGGCGAAGCCGGCCCTAACCCCCGGACCACAAGCCGTGAGCCGCCGACA
>JAULBY010025040.1:0-17324 GCA_032358315.1 Ophiocytium majus | reverse complement strand
GGCCCGAACGCACGTGATTTATACTGCTTGCTGCTATGTTGACACCAATAGGGAAAATACTTATGGAACTAATGGTATGTGCTATGTGTCCGCAGATCTCTTGCGCCGCCATCGACGAAGGCATCAATCACGCACTGCTGGTGAATAAGGCTTCTTTCGTTTAACATGAAATCTAAAAACGCTTCTTTTGTGCTATGGGTCCGCAGATCTCTTGTGACGCCCTTGACAAAGGCGTCAATCACCGTATTGCGGGTGACAAATACTTCAGTTTTGTGAAAAAAAATGCTTGTTCACTGGAGCGTGACATTTTTAAATAACTCTTCTTTTGTGCTTATACTGCAGTAGTACAAATGTGTCCGCACATCTCTTGCGACGCCGTTGGCGCTCATTGTAAATGCTTCTGGAAGTATTTCATGCCAAAAAAATGCGTCTTTTAAAAATGCTTCTTTTGTGTTATGTGTCCGCAGATCTCCTGCGATGCCATTGACGGCAGGACCAGGACGGGCGGTTACACGGAGCGAAAGCTCAACACGGAAACATTTGGCGCAACCGGCGTCAACACGGGCAACAGGTGCGAAACTGCCAATGGCCCACTGTGTGCGCTGAGTCAAAAATGCACACTTACGTGCCAGTACTGTATCCCCAAAGTATGATAAATCAATATACTTCAGAAGTGTTTCTTCTCTACATTTATACAGTACATGGATGTACATAGACCTGCTTCCTGTACTAGGGATGTAACGGGCGTTAAAGTGCCATCGGCACACTGTGCGGTGAGTCGGAAATGCAGCTTTCAAAGTGCCATATGTGTAAGACTTATAACATACCGTAGTAGTACTTCAGAAGTATATGTTTACCCCTGTCACGGTAATATAGGTGCGCTTTTTCCAGTGGAGCTGTGCGCCTCAGGCGTTCCGCACCACACGCGGGTGTTCCCACTTGGCGTTGCGTGCAGCGGCGCGGTTTTGTGCAGCAGTGCACACAGCGGCTAATTGCGCACTGAGTTGAAAGTGGACACTGTATATCAGGTTCAGAGACATCAAAGTACGCGGTATTTTGCAACACGTGTGCTGTACAAATATATATACCGTTTCATTCAGCAACAAGTTATGTTTTTTGGTACTACTTGCTGCTGAGCAGGCGGTTCGGCGTATCCAGTACTGTACTTGGGGGGTATAAAATATGGTATTTTTACAGTAGATACCTCATCCATGCGCTGGCACATGCACTGTTCCTGTCACTCCTTGCTGCTGAGCAGGCGGTTTGCCGCATCAAGCGCTGTATGAAATACGGTATTCACTTCAAGTATACTAGCTGCTCTGCAGGCGGTGCGGCGCATCAAGTACTGTATGAATTACGGTATTTACATCAAGTATACAGTACATACTTCGAGCATGCCCTCACCCTGCACTATTTGCATAACTACTTGCCGCTGAGCAGGCTGTTTGGCACAGCAAGTACTGCATTTATTAATAAATGACACTACCTCAAAAGGTGTGTATAAACATCTGCTTGTAGGCATGCCCTGACGCATGCACTGTTTGTGTCACCACAGTATTTCTAAGGTATGCCACAGAAGTACAATACTTCAGAAGTATTTATGAGCATGCCCTGACCCATGCACTGCTGTTTTCTGTAACCTACTTGCTGCTGAGCAGGAGATTCGGCGGGCGCGGCCGCGGCGGCTACCGTGGCGGCTACCGCTCCTACAACCGCAACAGCGGCGGCGGCTTTCACACCAGCACCAGCTGATCCCGCCCCTCCCCCTGCCAGCAGACCGCTCACAAGCACCACCAAGTGATTGGTGCCAACACACACTTGGCACCAACGCACTGGCCCCTTGCGGGCCCCGCCACAGCAGTGCTCAGCAGCACACCGGCGGCAACTTTGCTCAGCAGCGCTGCTCAGCAGCATGAGCGCCGCTCAGCAGAAGCAGTGCTGCTCAGCAGCTAGTCGTGCTGGCGGCCAGCGGCGGCTGCGCTGGCGCCGCCAGCCTCACAGCAGCCCGCGCCTGCAACCACCCTAACTGGCGGCGGCGGCGGCAACGGCAGAGCCGAGCTGCAACACGCGCGCCGTGCTGGCTGCTGCACGCGCATGCCTTGTAAAGGCATGGGTGTTGCATGGGCTGCAGAGGGGTCAGGCGGCGTGCGGGGCTATCCATGCAGTGGTGGATGGTGCGTGTGTTTTGCATGTGTGCTAGTCCCCGCCCCCCCTCCCCCCCCCCTCGCCGCCGGCCTCTCTGTGCCGCGGTCACACTTACACAGTACAGCAACCGGCAGCAGCAGTGCTCAGCGGCAGCGGTGCTCAGCAGTAACAACGGTGCTCAGCAGCAGCTGGTGCGCATGCAGCCGCAGTGGTCAGCAGCAGCAGTCATGCCCTGCTGAGGTGCCCCGCGTCAATGACTAACCCTCTACACGGTACGCATGCAACACCAAGTTATTGCTTGCCTGCTTGGAGTGTTGGCAACATGCAGCTGTTGCTCCTGGTTGCACTGGTGGCGCTGTCCATTGCTGGCATCTGCAGTGAAGGCAATATTTTTAAGCTGCTATAGAGGTTCGAAGGCAGATTGATTATCGTAAATCGTCTGGTTCCCTAATGATTCATAGTAATCAAAGAGTCCGGGTAGGGTGAGAATGCACCACAGCGTGTGAGCACTTTCATATCAATCACTCCTGCTAGTAGTTTTCATATGTTTTTAACTGAAGTTGCGGCGGACCAAAGTTCACCCTAGAAGCCACACATGCACATGTGGCTTCGACCTGGCATTTTGCCCCAGCCACGGCAGTATCTGGGCTTAGCGGTCGTTTAGGCTTCTTTCACAAGGACACTGACCGGCGCGTGTAGGTGTGGGGGCTGTCTTGTGCTTTTCACCAGGTGGACAAATCACCCCACAGGCGTCGGACTGGCATTTGGCCCCGGCCACGGCAGTATCTGGGCTTAGCAGCCTTTTAGGCTTCTTTCACATGCCTCTACGCAAAACACGTTCTCGAGGGTGGGTGTGGTGCCCAAGGTTGGTTGTTTCCTTCGTTCTATGGGTGGGATGTACCACACGATTTCGCACCATGCATTTCAATAGATTCTCCCTCCATCGTGCTCTCAGCTACCTGACTTTTTTTCTGCTTGCTAGCGTGATGATGCCCTCATGAGCTCATGAGCTCAAGTTTAAACATCATGTGCGGTGTGTCAGCAAAATTCGCCCACATGATTTGCTTCATTGGTGACAAGTAGCAACCGGCTCGAATCTTCTGTGTGTGCCAACACGTGCACACACTCAGAGGAGGAGTTTGACACCGCACACCGGGTGTGGTCAGCACAGGCGCTCAGGCCTCAGGCCCAGCCTGCTGGTGCATGGCTCGGCCACGGTTGCTGTCCCCCTAGCAGGCGGCCGCCGGCCCCCGCCAAATGCCCGCTACCAGCGGTGGCGCCACACGGACCGACGCACCACCCAGTGAGAAACTGAGCGGACGTGGTGGCGAATGGCGTCGGTGCTTGCGCAAGGCGGGGCGGCTTGTGCGGCGGCGGAGGGTGTGGGCCTGCGCTGCTGTGGCGCTGGCTGCTGCTGGGCTGCTGCTGCTGTCGACCGTGCCTCGGCTTCTGTCGCTGGACGCTGCTGCTGGTGGTGCGCAGGGCGCCAACTGCCAAACAGATGTGAGTGGGGAGCGCGGCACGCTGTGCATGCAACGGGGAGTTAAGGCACATGCTGGCAGCAGTAGCAGCAGCAGCAGGAGTTGGTGTCTGCATGCATTTCAGGCGATGCAGCCATCGAGCTCTTGCCTGGCAGCGGATTGGCTGCCGACACTGCGCCATTTTTCTTTTTTCATCGTTTTTAAGCGCGCCGAACGACCGTGCCGCTCGCCATTCTTATAGGTCATGCGGAGCTGCACAGGAAGGCATCTGCACGGGGTTTTTTTTGCGACTTGTGGCTGGCTGTGTTGGCAGCAGCAGCAGCCCCCGCACCAGCACGGGCAAGCCACGCCCCTGCTTTTTGTTTTTGACCGTGTGCAGTCATTTCGAACATGCTGACTAGAAGTACACTACAGTAGTGTCGTCTATTTGACACTACAGTAGTGTCGTCTATTTGCACTTGTGGGCATGCAACAGCCCATGTGATGCACACCAGTGTGCAGCAATGGGATTTTGCCCGGACCTAGAAGTAGTCCCCTGGGTGGATGACTTGGTAGTTGCTTGTGCAAGCAACCTAAGGAAAGGTTGTTTTGATTTTAAGCCTACATGCCGCCGTGGCTGGAGCAGAAAGCCGCAGCTCAACTTCAATCTCACAGTTGAACTTTGACTGTGCTCCTCAACTTTAACTCACTGTGTCTGCTGCTGCAGGAATGTGCGTCAGCGCTGGGGAGGCTGCAGCTGCTGTGGGCACATGCCCTCGTGTGTCTTTTTTTGCTACATGCACAAACTTCAACTGTGTGCCTCAACTTCAACTGTGTCTGCTGCTGCAGGGATGTGCGTCAGCACTGGGGAGGCTGCAGCTGCGCAATTAATAAGTTTGAGCTAGCCGTAGTTTGTCGGTGCGCGCCTGCCCTCATGTCTCACGACTAATAATATATAAATATGACTTAGGCCGACTCTTATAGCGGGCCCAAAGTGACCCGTTGCACTCTTCTCCAGGCAGCCGCGCTGGAGCAAAGTGCCTCTCCGCTGGAGCAAAGTACGAAGGGCGACAGTGAATCGCAGTTGCAACAGCGAGGCGAGAAGTGCCGTGAAGCACAACAAGCGTGTAGGCGGTCGGCAGGGCGCCCCCCTACCAGGCCAGGGGCTACCAGTGCCCTTCCCGCAGTGACACCACCCGGCCGCAGCCCGCTGCTGTGGTGCACACGGGCCTTGCGCAGCCTGCTGCTTCACTCTTCGACGGGTCACTTTGGGCCCGCTACAAGAGTCGGCCTTGTGTACAAACTTCAACTTTAACTTCACCTGTGTCTGCAGGCATGTGCGTCAGCCCTTCAGAGGGGGCTGCAGCTGCTGTGGGCATAACTTCTTTGTGACAGAAATCCTTAGGCCAACTGTTACAGGAACCCAAAAGGGCGCGTGACCAAAAAGGCTGGCCAGAAAAGGCTGGCCCAGCAGCAACAACAAAGGCGGCCCGCACCCGCCACACGGCGCGAGCTGTGGGGTGCTGCAGCTGTGGTGGGCGCGCACCAGCACAGGCAAGGCGCATACGGCGGCGCAGCCCCGCCCGCAGTGCCTGGCCTGCTGCCACTTAGGAGGTTGTTCCTTTCTGGCCAGCCTCAGAGCCCTTCAAACGGTGCAGCCTTTTTGGTCGGCGTTTGGCCGTTAAAAAGGGTACGATTTCGTAAGTACTACTGTATGTGTGCATGTATGTATGTACATGTATAACCTGCTGAGCACACCCATCTGTTTGCTGCTGAGCATGGTGTGTTTTTTTTTTTCTTGCGGTGCGCTGAGCAGGTCTTTGACAAGGATGGGTCAGGCTCCATAGACAAGGTGGAACTGTCAAACATCATGAAGGGGCTGGGCGCCAACCTCTCGTAAGCTGCACTCTAAGCCGCACTTCAACTTGTACTTCAAGTTACAGTTGAGTTTGTATTTCAAGGGCGGAGCACCCCTCTCTGTTTCATATGGACCTTGCGAGCCGTGGCCAAGTTTCTTCCACAGGCATCATTGCACTGTTCGACCAAGAGTTGCCTCACGCACCATGCGCTGGCTGTACCCCCGTTTCCGCCAAAATCTCAAGCCAGTGAAGCACATTTGAGATCTGGCACAGCCCTGAGACTGTAGGCAAATGTGAATACACACACCAAGTGCTGTACTTGCTGCGTCGCCATGAGCAAGTGGGGCTGATCGGTGGCAGCTGGGTTGAAAACGCGTGTGAGGTGGCTGCTGCGCTTCTACTCCACCACATGCTGCACTTACTGCTGTTGCCAGTGCTGGTGCTGATTGGTGCTGCTGCGTTTTTTGCCACTGGTGCGTTCGTCTGTGCAAAGACTGTGTATCTGCAGCTGACCAAAACTTCTACTGCCTCTTTTCCGTGCTTGCCATTTGTTTTTACTCTCTGTCGGCAGCGACGCTGAGATCGATCTGCTGGTGCGCGAGGCAGACGTTGATGGCGACGGCACCATTGACGTCAACGAATTTTTGAAGATCATGTATCACTAGACCCGCCTGCTACCGCCCCCTCCCCCCCCTGCGGCACCCCCTCTCTCCTGCTGCTTGGGGCTGCGCAGCACATCGGCTAAGCGGTCTGGCTGCATGCCGCAGGCACCAAACGCCGCCACTCCTTTTGACCAGCGCAGTCGGCACTGCACGTTGCCAGACGGCCCGCATGCACTCACACGGTGGTGGTTGGTGCATGCCAGTTCAGCCGCTGCTGAGCAAACGGCGGTCAGGGCCGCAGCAGTTTGCGCAGCAGATGCCCCTGCGCTCCAGCTGCAGCCGCCGCTAGTGGCAGTAGTGAACGAATGGCACTTGCCAAGGCTTGGAGCAAGGTGACGGCAGGGGGGGGGGGGGGCTCGGCAGCGCCGGTGAGCGGGTTTAGTGTGCATAAGGTGGTGGTGCAGCCTTTTCAGAGGGCGATTGCAGGTGGTGCCCCCGGCTGTTGCATGCGGCTGCGGCTGTGGCTGCCCCAGCACGCATGGCACCGCTGCCGCCACTGCCGCCGCCTGCCGCTTCCGCCGCCGCAGTTGTATGTTTTGGACCCTGTAAACGCGCTGCTCCGTCTTTCTGAGCCCTTGTTTGTGCGCTGGCGTGCAGTCGGCGGCGGCATGCGTGTGCTGGTTGGTGCGCTGCGCCGGCGCTGCACTGTGTGGGGTGTGTCGCAAGCTGTCACATGTGCCAGTCAATTGCTTGCACGAGCATGCTCAGCAGCAGGTTATGTCCAGGCCAGAAACCATTTTCCTAGTCGCTGCCCCGTAAACAAAGTACTGTTGTTTGGACGCTGGTCAGGGCGGCATGGAAAGCCCTGTGCCACATGCAAGTGGACATATCTGGTCAACTCAGGTGGCCGGGCTTAAAAATACACTCTCCTCATCCCGGCCAGTCAAACACAACACCAAGTGCGTGTGCATGCCACACATGAGCTAGGGACTGCAGACGGCGGTATATCCTACGGCGGGCCGGCCTGCCCACTCGGACGCCCCGCTCGCCTCTCGTTGTGGTCCGATGGTGGTGGCCCCCCCGGCGGTAGTGGTGTGTGCGGCAAAGAACAAAGTGTGCACAGGCAAGCCCCCACGGTGTGCCAAGCGATACACATGCCATCACAGATTGGTTGGCCGGCGTGCATGCGCTCCCAAGCGGCAAGGCATAGCAGCAGCAGCAGTGCTGGTCATACACCAGAACGGCACAGCAGTCGTGTCACCAGGTGCAGGTTACAATACTGGTTTGCAAAGGTACCACACAATGCAGTGCAGTGCCACCTTGTTGGCAAGTACCAGGGACAACAAGTTTGGTCATGCTGTTTCGCGTCGCGCCCACGCCATGTGCACAGGGCTTTCCGCGCCCTACACGGGTTCAGTAACAGTACAATGCTACAGTGTTCGTACAGTAGCAGCATATGGGCTTGTGTTAGGGTGCATTATGCTGCTCACGAGCATTGCCATCCTGTTGGCTAGCAGCAGGGCACAACAGTGCTTGATCATGCTTTCGCCAGTCACACACGCCATGTGCACACAGGGCTTCCTGCGCCCAAGCGGAGTTTGACAAGAGTACAATTGCAATACCAGCAGTGGTGGTCGGAAATGGCAGGCCAGAGACTGTGACATGAAGTGTCGTAGAATGCCAAAAATGTTGTGTTCATGTTGTTTGCCAAGGGTTTCGATGCATCAATGTGCACAAAAAGATTGCCTGCACTGTCACCACACCAGCGCAGTGGCGGTTGGGCAGTGGCGCCAAAGCATGAGCTGCTAGCGTTGCCGCTGCTCTGACTTCCTGACCGGGCAGCCCCAGACGTTTACATCTGATGTGAGTGGGGGGCTCACTGGTGCTGCACATGCCGCTGCAACTGGAAGTCCAATAGACTCACAGACAACAAAAGCAACGGCCGAAATCACATTGCTACAGAGACCCTGGTCGCCACCTGAAACTGTGTCCGCCCTTTCAAAGTTTTGGAAACCGGTCCATGCCCAGCAGCACAGTCTGCCCCAGCAGTGCCTAGTTGAAGTTGTTAACTCAAGTTGAACTAAGGTCAGCCGCGGGTGAGCACTTGCAGGTCGCCGCGGGAGTCCCGTGTGATGCGCATGCTGTCGTCCAGGTAGAGGGTCTCAAACCAGCCGCTGCCATAGGGCGGCAGAGGCACAACAAAGTTCTTCCACTTCAGGCCGCAGCTGTTGAACTGGCGGTGGCGGCGGTGGCACCAGCAGCGGGAGCAGGAGCAGCAACGCAGCAGCAAGAGCAGACGCAGTATGGTTATCAGCGGCTACAGGCGGCAGCGGCTGTACTTGCGGCAGGGATGGTGCCAGAGGTAGCGACACGCGGGTGTTGCCAGCCCTGGTGCCCGCGCATAAATGTTCAAGTGTGGTAGTGTGGTGGGGTGCGCATGCAATGCAAACAGGCATCCAGTTGGCAGGTTGTGAGCCGCTTGCTGCCGCTGAGCGATGTAGCTGCACAGCTGCTTTGCCTCTGATGCGGCACTGCTGCTGGCTCAAAGCAGCATCCGCACACGCTGTGCTGAGCATGACTGGAAACAGCATGTCTAACACACCCGCTGCAGTCTGTGTATGTGTGTAGTATGCATGTAATGCTGGCTGGCAACATGGCGGAAGCCGGTGTGATGCACGCTGGGGGTGGGCCAGTACTCCATACCGACATGCCTACAGTACTGAAATACAGCCCCAATATCCATAGTGGTACTGCTGTAATTTCATTTATTCGCACTTGTGGGCGTGCAGGGGCCCAAGCAACGCATGCCAGCGTGCACGACGCGAGTGCATGCCCATGGTACGTGCAAATGCAATATATACTTTTACTACGCGAAGTTCGAGGCATCGCGAACCCACGAGTGTCTACAATCAAGATCAACAACTGCCGCCAGCAGGTAGGCCTGAGCCGCTGGCAGGGCAGGGCTGGACCTGCCAGGGTACTGCTGTGTGTGACACTCCTGAAAAGGGAAAGTGTACTTGAGTGTTGATAGGCAGTTTCACTGTGGCGGCCGGCTTACCGCAAAATCCACGCGTGCTCCTGTCTCGGCGGGAATGGCTGTTGACCCCACCAAAAGATAGCCCTGGGCGGTGTCGGCGCTGCCGCCATCGCTGCCCTCACCAAAGAGAATGGTGTTGGACAGCACCTGCTGCCTGTTGTCGACGGTCTGGCAGATGTCGCCTGGCCGGGTGATCATGATCATGATCATGATCATGTGACATGTACATGTTTTCCGTTAGAGTAGTGCGCTGGCAACATGCCAGGCTTCCTTTAGGGTACGCAGTGCTGAACATTGCCAGCGTGCTCTCTAGCAACAGCATGTCTTGGTCATCCGTTTTCTGGTCGCACGCGCACCGTGTGCAAAGGGCTTTCCGCGCGCTAAGCGGAGTTTAATAAAAGCACATATGACATGTACATGTACATGCCACATTAAATGTCACATACATGACATGTACATGTGACATGTCACACATGTGTTGTACTCTTATTAAACTCCGCTTAGGGCGCGGAAAGCCCTTTGCACACGGTGCGTGTGACCAGGAAATCAGACAGGGAGCGAAAAAAAAACTGGGAAAGCTCAGTACTGTGTTGTACATGTGTACATGTACACGCCAGCCGCAAAAGGGGGAGCAGGGCGCGCAGCCACGTGCCAGACATCAGAGGCGAGAGTGAACTGCTTGTGTTACGGTTCACACAACAGCACACCGTTTTGGTAGCACATGCAGCAGTAGCTATCCAGAGTGCACTGACCTAGTACTTAGAACATGTCCATTGGAATGCGTACTGCTGTAGTGGTTGTGTTTTCATCAACACTATTTTAGAACAACAGACGTGTTCGCACATGGAGATGCATGAGTGCCAGCAGCAGGCGCATGTGTGTGTGTGTGTGTACTGTGCGGTGCAGGCTGTCATGTCTGCTGGCATATGCCAACGTGCACAACAGCGACCAGCCTGCCGCCAGCAACTGGGCTACATCGTCAAGCACTATGCCTTGTCATGGAAACATGCACTGCACAGCACCAGCATGCGCCGCACATGACATGGTAACAATAACTCACTGGGAAAATTCCAGTGCCAGGTGACGCGAACCACAGCTTTCCTCCAAGTTTTGTGTGGTGCGCACCTGTTGGCAGCCCAAAGAGGCCAGTCTTGGCGAGATAGACAATCTCCTTTTCATCTGTCCACTGCACCACCCACTTGCCATTCAGGAGAGGGCTGCGGGCAGAGTTGGTCATCTTGTTTTCTGTGCAATGCGGCGGTGCGAAGCGGCAGCAAGGGCACGCAGGGCGTTGGGCAGGCATGCAGCGGCGGCCTAAACGCTTCACCCTCGTGCGCAGACGTGCATGTTGAGGCATGTCAAACATGTCAGTGTCAGGGACCAGCGCACTGCACCAGCACTGCTGCACGCTCGGCCTGGTGGTGATGGTACGCACCGCAGGCCAAAAGAAGAAAAAAAAGGCGAGAAGCCCTGTGCACATGGCGTGCGCGTGACTGGAAAGAGCACTATCAAGCATGCTGTCCACCGGCCGCTTTGCTCGCCAACAAGTCCATGCTCAGCACTAGGCACTCCATTGCAAGCCTAGCATGGCGCTACAGCACTAAAACTGTACTGGATTACTGTGCACTTCATGTTGACTTCCGAGTGCGGCCAACCACCAGCACACAGCAGCAGCAGTTTCACCGTCTTCCATCGGTCCCAGCTAAACCAGCAGCTGTGTTTTTAACATAGCTGCTGCCGCTTAGTGCACATCAACCAACCAGCCACGACTTGGCAGGTGGCATCGGCAGCTAGTATGCCACCATAGTTGGGCGTTTCTGGAGAAAAACGTAAGGTGTACGCTCACGTAGCTCCCAGCCACTTGGACCTATACTTCAGCACTCTGTGTCGTTACTGGTGGGTGCGCGCCAAGTGGCTGTGTTGGCTGCGCGTGACCCAAACCGACGTCGGCCAGTCTTATGTATGCTCCCAGCTACTGTGTGTGTACTCTTATTAAACTCCGCTTGGGGCGCGGAGAGCCCTGTGCACATGGGGTGCGGTTGATGAAGTCAAACAGTACT
The DNA here is from genome assembly GCA_032358315.1 of Ophiocytium majus. Taxonomy (NCBI): domain Eukaryota; class Xanthophyceae; order Mischococcales; family Ophiocytiaceae; genus Ophiocytium; species Ophiocytium majus. The sequence continues at coordinate 6,161 of JAULBY010025040.1, read as the reverse complement.
CATACTACAAGGTAATGCCAGTGCCGCATGGCACCAAAGCACCCAGCCCCCCGCCAACACCGGACCCAAATTCAAGGCCGCGCAGCAGCACACCAACTGCCCTTCCCAAAGTGAGAAACCAATCCACAAACACTGTGTAGGTACTACACTGTGTAGTACATGTACTACTAGTAAAATGTGTAATCTGTGCGTCATCACACTAGACGGAAGCCTTCAGGGCAAGCAACACCTGCACACACAATGCGTTCCAGCTTATCCCCTGCTGCTGCTGTTGCATCAAACGTGCACCCGGGCCGGGTAACACCCCTCAACGGTCCTCAGCAGCTGTGCTTGGGCGCAACTATTTGTAATAGCGGCAGATGTCATGTGTACAAGGCTCACGAATAGTGGCGGGTCATGGCGTATCACTTTTTTTATACGTTATTTTATACGTTATGCAAAATACGGTGTATTTCTACGCCCAAAAACGCAATAAACGACTTGTTTGCCGTATAAATACGTTCATATGTACATGCGTTGTACGGCGTATTTACATGCGTTATACGGCGTACTATACGCCGTGACCCATCACTACTCATGCATGGTACGGTACTGTGCACCCTATGCAGGGCTCAGCAGTTAGTGGCAGCTCCAGCTCAGCAGTCGCTGCAACTGGTACTACAGGCGCACATACTACGGCAGCACACAGCACTTGGTGCGCCGCATACACGTATAGGGTATACATTGGTACCCATCTACATGCTGCGGCAGAAGAGAGCGGATGCAGGTACCTGGGTGCAAACTGGCCAGCATTCCAGCATATGATGCCTGGCACACCAGTGACTGATGCAGTTGGTGGCTTGTATACTTGAGTATATTTGACCGGCCTTCCCTTGGCGATCGAAAAGCCGACCGCATGTACACATCAAAGTATTTGTATACATGTAGTATTCATAAATATGTTGCTGCCGTGCTACGAAACAGTGACAAAACGTGCTTACAGTATTTTGCTTTTTTGGGTACCTTTTGCCAAAGCCTCAATAAGCTCGCCAACACGCTGCCGCTGCTGCGGAGTGATGGCGGCGCCCCTATTGGTTCCCTCCACGGTGCTGAGCAGCTCCTTTTTGAGCTTGCTCGCGCCCGCACCGCCGCTGCTGCCGCCAGCGCTGGCCTTCTTTCCTCCTGCCAGCTTTGCCAGCCCTTCAAAGACCATCATTGGCCTGCTGCTGGCCGCTGCAAAAACGTGCGTGGAGGTGGCGTCACAGCAGTGTGACGTATGGCAGTTCCTTAGCAGCTGTGGTATCAGAACAGCAGCGCTGCACTGCCAGAATGTGCATTGCATGTTCAATGGCTTGTGTTATTACTAGTGCTGACAAAAGCTTCGATGCAGCAGGTAGAGGCGATGTTGCATGTGTTCGTAGGTATGGCAAGGAGGGCCCGCCTGGGCATTCAGAAAGCATTTTTTGCAACAAGAATGGCTGGCTTACATGCAAGCTGCTGCCATACGTGGGCATGCTGCTGGATGCTGGTGCACGTGATTCAAGTCACAGTGACCGACGCGAATGCAGGTGGACTTCAAAAGTCAAGGCAGACAGCTGTGGCAGCTGCGCAGTCATGGTCACATGTCAAGCACGGAGTGCAGTGAGCGCTGGCAAGTTGCCAAGAGACTGCTTTGCGAGAAGCACAGATTTGCGGCGCCACTGCAACACCGGCAGTAGCTGTCGCCGCTGGCAAATAGCCTGGCCGCAGGAGCAGCGCGCAGTGTCGATCACCACACAGCAGCAGGCATCGCAGCACACGCAGCAGAAGCAGGGGTACGTTTTCAACAGCCGAAGTGTCGCTCCTGACCTGGTGTGCGCGGTGGTCTTTGGAGGGCCGAGTGTTGCAGAAAACCATAGCAGGAACTGGCCAAACACAGCGCCGCCAACGCACCCACAAGGCGGCTCCACATGGTCTGCAAAGGTGCTGTGCGTGTCGATCAAGCAGGGCCTTGTTTCGCCAAAACACGCGCCAAACATGCGCAACCGGGCGCAGGGGCGCAAAGGCGCAGGAAGTCTGTCAAACGTCAACTTGTTCTTGTGTTTGTCCATTCACGGGGACACGGTGTCAAAAGCATGTGTACATGTGCACAAGCACAGCTTTACAGTCGAAACCCGGAGTGTGCGGGTGCTGTAGCGTTCTCTTCCACGATGGCCCCTAATCCGCCGGTCTCTGAGTGGGTGGGGTTGAAGACAGGTTTTTTCTCCCCGAAGGCTTCCATGCCGACACGTGTTGCGCCATCCGCTGTCACAGTCACAAGCTGCACGCAGCAGCAGCAAAACACACGCGCCAGCACAGCAGCGGTGAGCGCGCTGGTCTTGCAAGGACACGACAATGTGCCAAACACAACAAGAACAAGAAAGAAAGAAAGAAACTTGAAGTGCACATGTGCTGGCGGTGCCTGCCTGTCACTTCGTGCGCAGTGCGCAAGGAACCAGCACTGCTGTTGACCGCAGCACAGCTGTAGTAGGTACCCTTGCTGAGCAGCTGATCCCTGCCTTCCCTAAGTGCACTATGTGTTGGCTATTGAAGCGTGCAGTAGCTGCGGAGTGCCACTTGCCAGACACTCCGGGAAACAGAAACATTTGCAAGTCATGAGCCCATCTCTAATAAAGGCGCATTTAGGGTGCTTTGATCTAGTGTGGTGCGCAGTTCAGTACGGGGTCCAGAGACCTGTCACAGTCCACACGCCCCTACATCAACGATACGCAATGCCCTATCTGATTTTGTGCGGGCCTTGCTTTAGTGCGGGGTGCGCTCGCCTAGAGAGGGATGACACTTCCCCGCACTAAATCACGAGTGCACTGTAACATTATTCACACAAGGTCTGAAGCGACAACTTATCTGTGCACTGTAAACATTGTTCACACAAGGTCTGAAGCGACAACATCATATCACAGCTTGCCTGTGCCTGGCAGCCCAGGTCTCTGAGTGCGGCATACGCTTCGTCCACCGACCCCTGGTGTGCCCCTGCGGCGCGCAGCAGCTCCTCCAGCCCCTCGTCAAGCAGCGCAGGACGCAACTCAGGGCACCGAGCCGCTATGTTCCTGTCAGGTGCAAAGGCAGGAGGTGCGGTGCGCATGCATTGAGACAGCAGACTGGCATGCGTTAGAACTGGGCACTTGGCAATGTGGCGCATGGTCCCTTGCCACTGCAGGTGCAGCGAAAGCACTTGCAGGTGGGTGTTATGCAGCCCGGTGTGATGCACAGAGAGTGCGAAGGCTCACGCTTAGGGGCGCCGCCCCAGTAAGTCACACTTATCGATTCAGTGCATGGACTTCTTGAAGTACTACTGTAGTACTTGCACATATGTTGCTGCTAAGCCGTCCCATAGCGCATGCTGCCACAACTGCCTAGCAAGAGCAGACTGCAGCGCTGGTGCACAAAAGTCCAGGCTGTGAGCGGAGGCGCAGTTGTCAATTGAACAGTGATTTTGTGATGCAGCACGTAACGTACAAGCAGCTCGCTTTTGATGCGCATGCCGCGGGCTCCCAAGCCCTGCACCTAAAGTGCCAGCTAAAATGCTCAACAACGTCAACATGCAGTGGCCTGTCACAGGGCACGCTGGCCTGAGCCGCCCAGCGTCTGCACACACCACAGACGGTTTCTGGCATCACGTGCTTTGTCGCCAATGGCACTTGTGAAAGAAACCTAAAAGGCTGCTAAGCCCACATACTGCCGTGGCTGGGGCAAAATGCCAGGCCGAAGCCTGTGGGGTCATTTTTCCACCTGGTGAAAAACACCAGACAGCCCCCGCACCTACACGCGCCGGTCAGTGTCCTTGAGGGCTTGGGATTTGATTTACTGTGCATAAGCCGACCAGTTCCCTGTGGAAGGCAAACTTACAGCGCTCCTGGCGCGGCACTTCGCGGTGCGTCGGTGCCGCGCACGACCGGCACAACCGGCGAGTGTGCATCCACCAGCATCACTAGCTGCTGTGCGCGTGCAGGGCCGCATCACGCGCCACCTCCGCCGCCCCTGCTGCAGCCCCAGCGCTATCGTGCGCTCCCCTCCAGGGGTTCTGGCCCTGGGCCCGAAGCTCCGCTGCCCACGGGGACTCAACCCGGTTGCCCCCGTGGCTGGGCTCGCCCTGCGGCTTGGGGGTTGATAGCTGCCGCCTTCGGGCTTCGCTGCCAGTGGGGCCACTGGCAGCGGGGCTGGCGGCAGGTGCCGCCTGCAGGCTGACGGCGGGCGCCGCGTCAGAGCCGGCCGCGGGCTCGGGAGTAGATGCGACCAGTCTGCTGTCGAGCATTGCCACTGCCTGGTCCGCATCGGTTGCCACGCAGCCAGCGGCCTGACTGTCAGTGACCGTTTTCTTGGGTGGCAGCGCACTGCTGCCGCTGAGCGCGCCGATGACGTTCCTGAGGAACTTCTGGCCGCCGCCGACCACGCCCCCCTGCAGCTCATCCCTCGCAATCTTGTACATGATGAGGGCTTGCACGATGGGGGTAGCCAGGAGGACGATGTTGAGGATGATCATGAGCGCAGACACCACGGCCTCGCTCTCTGTGTCCGTGAACTGCACCTGCATAGGGTTGCACAGAAACGTATGTGGGCGTTTTCTCTTGTCAAGACATGCGCAGTACCCTGCTGTTCTGCGCCACCCGGTCCACCCACCCAACAAGAACACCAGACATGACCCACACTCGCCTGCGCCAAGCTGCTGCTGTCACTAGTGTTTTCGAAACATTAGCCATATATATTATACATGCTACGTTCCGTATACAGCGTATATGGCTTGCTCATATACGTTTTCGGGCAACACTGCACCTGCATCAGGAGCGCCACGAAGAAGGTGAGGAAGATGATGACGCCGCCCAGCAGGTACACCGCCCGGTCCATGCGCTCCGCGTGCGGGTGCAGGCCGCTGTACAGGAGCACCGTCAGGAAGCCCAGGAAGCAGGCGACCGCGGATTGGCCTGCGCTTCCGGACAGTATGAAGACCTGGGTGGGAGGGGGGCGCACGCCAGGGGAGGGGAGGCAAGAAGGGTGGTTGATAGGGTTGGCACAGGCGTCTTTGGCATAACGGCGTATGTGCGTGTATACCAGAAAGTTTATGTACGTGTCGTTGGCCATTGGTCCTGCCATCTGCATGTGCTTTATACCAGGCAGCCTGGCCCCATACAGTGGACTTGTTTGCGAAAAATCATAGGAAGTACCTGTTTTGCCACGATGGCTTTGCCAGATGTGCACACATAGGCCATATACTACTGTTGTACTTCGTAGAAGTGTACACCTATTATGTGCCTAAAATAGGTACACACAGTGTGATACTATACGGGTATGTGAAAACCGAATATACGCATTGTGCCAACCCTACTGGTTGAACATTCATTGGGTGTTCATACTTTTTCCATGCCGCTGTTTCAGGTGTTCACGGACCCCCAGGTGCAAACGCAAACCAGAAAATCACCTGCAGCCCGGTGAGCAGCAGCCGCCGCATGCACTCCACCACCTCCCAATAGTAGACACGTTCGCGGTAGGGCTCTGTCAGGAAGTACGACGCTGGCACCTCCCCCAGGGTGCCCTGTGACGCGCGTGTGGCGTCGGACATGGCGCGTGCCGGCGTGATGAAGTTGGCCGCCGCGCCCGCCTGCAGCGCCTTGCGCCTGTCCGTAGGGTTGCACAAAAGTGACATCACGCCGCAGGCTGAGCAGGTTTTGTACACGCGACACAATGCGCGGGCAGCATCCGTCACTTGCTGTGGGACAGCAGAGGCGGGGCTGCACGCGCACACAAGCTGGGTCAGAGAGCCCGCCCGCCCACCCCTCACTGACCCAGGTGGGGGGCAAGCTGGTGCGTGGACTGTGGGCTAGGTTTGGTTTGGCTTGATTTTGGCCTGCAGCGCCTTGCACCTGTCCGTAGGGTTGCGCGGAAGCGTATATGGGCGCGTTTCCTTGTCTGCAACGCGCGCAATAACTTATTATGCTGCACCGGTCACCATGCAAGAGCATCAGACGTTGCCTATACACGCCTGCCCCAAGCTGTACTGTCACCACTGTTTTCAAAACATAAGCCGTATAAGCTCTATATACGCTCCGTTTGCGGCATACATGGGTAGCTCATATGGAATCCGCGCTTCGGTAGGTGCGAGATGGCTGCTTCTTCTTAGGCGCTATCTTTGCTTTGTTCACCCCCTTGCA
>JAULBY010025029.1:0-17330 GCA_032358315.1 Ophiocytium majus | reverse complement strand
GAGTGGCGTGCCTCAGCAAGAAGATGGTGCGCGCGCTCGCCGCACTGCTGGCGCCGTACGCGACCGGCAGCATCGGCCTGTACACGCAGGAGGACAACCGCGAGTCGCTGAAGGACCTGGCGGCGGAGTGGGACAGGCACCAGGCGGTGCTGTTCTCGCCCACCATCACCACCGGGGCGGATTACAACACGCCGGTGTACCGCACATACCTCATCCCGACCATCAGGTGCGCCGCGCCGAAAGACGGCGCGCAAATGACCGGCCGCTTCCGTCGCGTGATCACCAACGAGATATGGCTGCTGCAGCCAACGGGCGGCAAGCCCGAGCGCGCGCCGCTCACGCCCGGGCAGTACGAGGACCTCGTGTTCCGTGAACACAAGAGGATCGCGGCGTGCGGGCGACTGCTGCGGGACACGGCCGATGACGTGCAGCACAGGATACGCCTGTCGGTGGGGCCAGACCTGGTGGTTGACATCGAGCCGCCGATAGACCCACTGCAGATGCTGGCGGCGCACTCAAACGTCGAAAGGCGCTACACGTACACGCACGGCGAGTGGCACGCCATGGCCGTCTACATCTTCAAGAAGAAGGGGTACACCGTCGGCAGGGCGCCGCCGCCGCCGGACACCGTGGCGGCGAAGACGCACATGGAGAAGGTCGTCACCGACTTCTTCGGCGAGATGGAGAGCACCAGTGCGGTGGACGCCGCGCTCATCGGGTCGGTCGACGTCACAGAGCTTTCAAGCAACATCAAGGACATGGAGACGCTGGCGGCGATGGTGCGAGGGCGCCACGTCAAGCAGGATGTCGAGACGAGAATGATCAGCAAGTACATGCAGGCGTGGGGGAACATGGAGCCGAGGACGATGCGCGCCGCGCTGCGCAAGGCGCGGGTCGCACGCATGTTCCCGGGCGTCGAGGAGTACAAACTGGCGGCGCTCACCACGGCGTACGAGGAGGTCAGCGGTCAGATGGCGAAGATCGAGGTGCTATCGGACCACAACAAAATGGTCCGGATGGCGGGGTTTCTCAAGAAGATCGGCGCCAACGCGAGCATGGAGTGTGACGGCCCACCACTGTACCCCGTGGTGATGGAGCTGGACAACATACTAAAGTGCATGGGCCTCGGGGGCGTGCACGACGGGGACACGGTCATCGGGCGGGTGGACGAGTCCGGGGTGACGGAGGCGCTGCAGCGCCTCCGAACGCTGGGGGTGGAAGTGCCGGGCGGTGACTCGGCATTCAAGGTGGCACAGGCGCTATTGGAGAATGAGCTGGGGCTCATAGCCAAAATGAGGGCTAAACGCGCGTGGAGCTACCGAGTTGAGGTGCTGTTCGAAAACGGCATACAGTTCATGCCTGCGGATGAGTGGTTCCGTCTCGAGTTCGGGGAGGAGCCGCCGAAGGAGGGGGCTTTCGTGCCAAAGGCCAACATGCCCGTCGACCAACTCAAACAAATGGTGGGCACACTCAAGGGCAACCCAGACTTTGAGCGCGAGGCGGGAGCGGCTGAGATGTACATTGGCCTGGCGAAGAGAAGGGCGGCCCACGCCAGGCGGGTCACGGGCGCCAAGCGGGCGGGGTCGGGAGGTGGGGCGGCGGCTGCCAAGAAGAGTAAAAATACACGCTAAACACCACACCGCCTCCTGTGTGTACTGCATCTGCCGTGCTGTGCTGTGTGTCACGAGTGCTCCGTCTGGGCTTTCCTTACACACCCCCATCAGGGGGGTGATGGGCTCCGGGGGGGTGTTCTGAAAACTTCTCAGTAGGAAAACCCCTTTTGGCATCGATACAAAAAGAGCATATACTTTCTTAGATAATCTAAAAGGGGGTTTGACTAGGAGACACTGTCGCGCACTTTAACACCACTCGCTCTCCTTAACAGAACCTTGAAACCCTCACGCGCTTGAGCGCACGTGCAGCTACTCCCAGAACGCAACTCGCCCCCTTAAGGCACGCCACGGTTGATGCGTTCTTGTCACGGCTGGCGCGTTAGTAATGCCGCGCGGCATTTCAGTTTTCACCCTAGGTACTAAGGCCGCACCTCCAAGGGCAACATCCGGCACTGAAAGCCGCAGGAGGGGGGTGGGGCAGCGCAGCAGTGACACCACTCTGCCTCACCTGGCTTGTCTGCCAGCAACAGCTGCAGCAGCAGCCACCACCAACTCCCACCACCAGCTCCCACCACCAGCTCCCACCACCAGCACCCACCACCAGCACCCACCACCAGCTCCCAGCACCCACAGCCCTGCAGCACCAGCGCTCTCTCTCTAGCACCGCCCCATCGCCCAGCTGCTGCGCCCCCCTGCCGAGCCCTGCTGTGCTGCGCCCCCCAGTCCCATCACCACACGCACATCACACACAGTGCGCAAGTGCGCTGTCAAAGCAAACCATCATCTTTAAGTTTGAAGTTTACCCGGCCTCTCAGCAGCAGCGCTACACGTCACGGTCGAGCCTTTTATAGTCTTGCGCAGCATTCAAAGTGTGAGTGTGAAATGGTGTTTGATACTGCATTTGCAGCGTATGGCACGAGCGGCCCCCTCAAGGACATCGTGATGCTGCGTGTGCTACACAAGAAGCTGGCGGAGTCCCCTGATGATGAACAGCTCCAGTTCATGGTCCGTGACGCTGAGGAGCGTGTGGCAACGCGAGAGGCGCGGTTGCTGCTGTGGGAACGCAATCACCAGGACCACTGGCTGCTTCGCCCGTGCACGTGAAGCTTGTGCGCATGAGTAAATGACACATGACACTCCTTGTTTTTGTACTGGAAAAGGTGCTCTTTCTCTCATGGTCGTTTTATGCCCTCCTTAAGGCACCGTCTTGTCGACGGCGCACGGGTTGCGCTGAGCACGCACAGACTGTGTCGATGTGCATGTGTATACGCACGGCGCACCGCCCCATGTGTGTTCGGCAAATCCGTTATGTGTGTTCGGCAAATCCGTTATGTGTGTTCGGCAAATCCGTTATGTGTGTTCGGCACGCGTCAGGCGTCCGCTGAGCACACCACAATATAATCATGGGGGAGGGGCTTTCATTTACGATACGAGCAACTCACCCCCTTACCAGCGCGCCTTGGTAATATTTTGCGCACTGCCAGAAATCTGTTGAGCGTCGTCCCTCGCGCGTTTTGCTTTTGTGCTATCAGACAGTATTGTTGGGCATGTCACTTGACCGCCTAGGCGCCTAGGCAGCAGGCAGGCAGGCATTTGAAAAAATGAAAAAAAGAGCAACGCACACTGTTGGGTTTGAACCCATGGTGTGGAGCATGCAAAGCATAGCAACACCCACTGGGCTATACAGACCAGTTGTGAACATGGTGCTGCCCTGTAAATTTACATAGATGGCACAAGTGCACCTACAGGCATCCATTTGAGCTGGCACCAGACAGCTGGCCATACCCGAGCAAGGCCACCGGTCCTGCACGAGCAAGTGGGTATGTCATGCTCGAACAAGGGGGTCGGTCATACTCGAGCAAGGGGGTCGGTCATACTCGAGCAAGGGTGCCGGTCCTGCACGGTCCAGGCGGACGGTTCCCTGCGCGCCAGGTTGAAGTTTTCGCGCGCGCCAGGCGGAGGGTTTTCCGCGCGCCAGATTCAGGGTCGCGCTCATGTCAGGCAAATCCTTGGCTGAATGAAGCCGGGAACTTTGGCTAGCTAGCCAAAGTTCCCGGCTTCATACACACAGGTAACTCTAGATATTGTCCCACGTCGCTTGTGCAACCTGCCGCAGAGTCTGCGCCTCGCATGTCTGCAGTTACTGTACACACTTCAAGTTAAGAACGCACCTGCACCCTCACGTCCGCGACTGACCCTCCTAAGGCGATGATGGTACGGCATAGAGTGTCTGCGTCTGAGGTGTCACTGCTGCGCATACTCTCGGTGCTCCTGGCGGTTTTGCCCTTGCCGCGGGTGCTGGACCTCCTGCCGCCTGCAAGTTGGCTGCCCAACTCAGCCCCCCCGCCGGCACCTCCAGACACCAAACCTTGTGCAGCATCACGGTTGCCGCCGCCGCCAGCTAAGAATTTGTCAAGCAGATCGGGATCAACCTCCTCATCATATGACGCCGCGTGCGCAAACACGCTGGCTGCATTTATCGGTGCCGTAGCGGCTGAGTCAGCACCCCCGAGGCGCGATGACCTTGTGTGCCGTTTAGGTGCAGGTGCAGCAGCATTGCCACTGCCGCTGTGCTTGCGGCGGGACATGCTGCTAGTGCAAGCAGCCGCGTTGTGGGCGGTGCTGGCACACCAGAAGCTGAGGCTGAGCAACAAGACGGTGATGACGGTGTTGAGGGTCTGCGGCAGCATCAGCGCTGTCGCTGATAACACTGCACAAATCTGTTGCCCCCAGCTGCTGCCGCCTGCAGCAGTTGCAGGGGCGTGGCGCCGCTGCTGCTGTTGTCCTCAATGCGGCTGTTGACCCTGGCAGCGCGGATGGTGTTGCAGGCTGTTGCTGCTGCTGACGCCGCGATTGCTGCGACGAGTGCGGCTACCGAACACGTAACTGCAGTTTGGGGTGGCGCAGCCGCGGCACTGCTGATGCTGCTGCTGCTGCTGGTGCCGCTGCCGCAGTTGCTGCCAGCCTAGAGCGCGCTGCTGCAGCTGATGGGGATGGTGACGTGGTGCTGGTGAGGGCGGTGTCGCCAGCCTGAGCGACCGCTCCTGAAAGCAAACGAGCACGCACGACAGCAGGCTCGGGTAAGGCGGTGTTTAGAAACCGGGTGGGGCCCCGGCAGGGCTGCACGCCGCAGCCACAGCATCAACCCGGCGCCCGTGCAGCTGCTGTGCATGCAGGCACATGGTCACGCGCGGAGGGTGTGCACTGCTGCTGCTGCTGTCAGTACTGATGCTGCTGCGGCACACGCACTTCGAAGCCGCCACGAAAAACAACGCCGTTGCAACTGGTGCGCCTCATGTTAAAACAGCAGGGTGGCAGCCACTGTGCTGACAGCAGCGAGGGCGCACGCGTTGGCACAGTTGTACCGCGCACCTGCGCTGCTGGCCGGGCCTGCAGTCGCCGCAGGGCGCCAGAGCCGCGGAAGCAGACGGAAGCCTGCCTCTTGTGTGCTTGGTTCCCTTTGTTAAAACGGTTCGTTACAGCACCTCAGGCGTGGCTGAGTGAGGACACAAGGTTGCCGCCGCCCCGCCCCCTGACCAGCATGCGGTCGCGGTCGCAGCAGCAGTATCAGCGCGGCAGCCGGTGCAGATGCTGCGCTTGTAAGGTGTTGTGTGCGTCGAGCTGCTGGGGCTTGCTGCTTGACTTGTGTTGTTGCAGCAGCGCCGTCCCGAAACGGGCCTAAAATTGTGTGTGTGTGCTCAAGCAGGAGACAACCCGCCCTGCTGCTGCTGGCGCGCGAGAGCTGGCACACGCAGGCGTGCGCTCCACCACGCACCTGTGCCGCCTGATCACGCTCTTGCTGCCGCTGCGTCAGCTCCAGCAGCAGACAAGCCTGACGCTTCGTGTGTGCCGCTGCTGTGGCTCTCAAAATTGCAACACTTTTGGTTGCGGCTGACTTAGAGGACGGCGATTGCCGCGGCAACGGTCGCTGACCAGGCACCCCCGCCGGCGACAGCAGCGGCGTCACCAGGCCGACCCAGCCGTCTGCTGGCCCATACACAGCGGCCGTGTGCAGAACACGGCACTTGCTTGTCCTCCAAAGCTTTTTGGAGTTTGGCGGGTGCAGAAATTTGCACCACTTGTGCTTTTCAACCCAATTTTTGTGATTTCGACCCGGGCGTCGCATACCCTCTGGAGGGTATGCCCCTTGCTCCATGCTCCATCAGCCAATACTAACCCTAAACCTAACCCTAACCCTAACACAGCCAGTACTGAGCATACCCTCGAGCCCTAGCATACCCTCTGGAGGGTCTGCCCCTTGCTCCATGCTCCATCAGCTAATACTAACCCTAACCCTAACCCTAACGCTGCAGGGCAGGACGCGGAGCCGATAGACCTCGTTAATATAGCTGGTGCACACATGCCCTCATGTCTCTATGCCTAATACACAACCTACAAAAGCTTAAGTACACACCTAAGCCATGTCATAAATTATTAATGCTGTAGAAAGTCTGAAGTGGAACAAATTATCACCCAACTGTGGGAATTTCACACAATGTCGTTACTCTGGTGCACCACAACTAAATCAGCGGGTTTAAAGTCACTGCCAGCCGCTGGCAGCAGCAGGGTACCTTAGTGCAATTGATTACGCCATACACCACACATCACACTGTGGCTCGTGTTTAAACGAGGCGGGCGGGTCGAGCCCCGGCGCGGCAACTGTAGTTGCGAAGCAAATTGAATTTCAATCACTTCATATTATGCTGAAAGCGCATGCCCACCTCTGCTTCAGTGTAACGGACAGCAGGCAGTGCTGTGGCAGCGTCAGTGGCCATGCCACGGGCACGACATCGTGTGAAACAAAGTGTATTACGGAGTGCCCTGTGCCTGCATGCTCATGCCGGCGCTTGCTTGCAACACTGTCATGCGGAACTGGTCCCAAGTGGTCGCTGGCCCGTGCTCAATGTCTGCGTCTGTTCACATCATGCTAGTTGCCGTGTGGGCGTGCAGCGGCAGGGGCTGTGCAAACGCACAGCACTGCGGCAGTAACGATGCCCTGATGCAGGCGAGTGGCACGGCAGTCAAGCCATTGCATTGATTTACTCCTACTAGTGGTACATGATACCAGACCTTGTTGTGCACTTAATACCGCTGCACTGCTGAGCACCACCGGTAGGCAGTGGTACAAACTGCAAGTTCAAAGTATCCAATGAGGAGCCCACCCATGGCGCCAGCAGCAGCAGCTGCTGCTGCAGCCGAGGAGTCCGATGCTGTTGCAGCTGCTGCTGGTGTGAGGGGACGAAAAGCACTGCGGGCGGCTCAAGGTTTCACCAATCTGACACAGTGACTGCGGACCAAGCAGCAGATGCTGCAGCAGCTGCTGCTGCTGTGCTGCCTACTGCAGCAGCGTCCGAGAGTCTGTGGCGCCGCCGAACCCTAAAATTTCCTGTCAACTACTACAGTCAGTGACACGGTCACTGACACCCCACTACTCGAAATACCCCGTGGCCTCCACTGAAGCGTGTGTGGCACAGCACAATGGCAAGACCAGCAGCTGCCAGACTGAGTGTGGCTGCTGGTGTGACGGCAAACGTGACAACGTCCGCTCGCTGAGGCTGGATGCCTTCGAGTTTGGTGGCCTCAGTCCTGTTGTGTTTGCTGACGCCTGTGGCGCAGCGGCCGTGGCAAGTCACGCCCGCGGCTGGCCCGTGCGGCAATCACACCGCAGTTACATGCAGCGGCAGAAGCTGACGCTGGTGTTGTTGGTGTACTCCACCGGCGCCTCTGCGTCCACCGACCTCTGGTGGTCGGCAGCAGCGTCGGCAGCAGCATTGTCTGCTGCCATCTGCGGCTGCTCAGCAGCTGCTGCAGCGGGGGAGGGCTGAGCGGTCTTGCTGGGCGCCGCCGGCTGGTCCAGCAGGGCGCGCCCCTCCTGCAAGGTACGTTGGCACACAGAACAAGACCGTAATCAACATGCAGCACAACTACATGTCATGGTTCCCGTCAGACATCCAGAGTGGGATGTACTACTACTAGGCTCCAAGTGGACCGTTGGCATGGCAAGTAGTTGCTTGTGTTCTGGGTGGCACTGCGCTGGTGTGAAGCGCAACTTGTTGAACAACTACCAGTACTACAGTGAAATGGTTTGAACACTGTGGCGCACCACGTATCAAGCTTTATAGGCAACTAAGTATTATACCCCCCCCTATTTGTAGGGTTGGCACAATGGTATCCGGTACATACTGCAAGTATACGTATATACGTGTATGTAGCTATACAGTAATTTAGTAACTTCAGAAGCACTTAAAGTATATCCGGCTGCGTGTGTTTTGCAGGCTGCAAATAAACTGTTTACGCGTATGCTGACTTTGTCACCCACAAAAAGGCAACATGATGCGGCACTTGCCAGGCGGTGCCATGGGATACAGTAGGGACCCTGGACTCAACATGGCCAAGCAATCTGGGGCCCTTTTGCAAGTTTTGAGACCAAAAAACAGCACAGTGCCCCTGGTGTAGCAGTTTTTGATGTAATGATATTAGCCACCACCAAAGTGCGGCTGCACTGCATTTGCTTCACTTTGCATATGTATTGGTACATGTAGTTGCACTTGGCCCCTGATCCTGCTGCCTGCATGTGCTGTATGCTGCAGCTTGGCTCCATGCAACGGGTTTGGTTTATAAACAAAATAATTGGAGCAAGTACACATCATGCCAGTTTCAGAGCTTTGTCAGGTATACACACACATGCCATACATGCTTGTCACACCCATAAAATAAGTAGAGTGTATGTATGTGGTTCGAAGTACTTCAAGTACACGGGAATCTAAGAACCATAATCACACATTGCGCCAACCCAAACTATTTTCACCTGCTCTCATGACAGCAACTGTGCTGCAGTCCATATGCCTGAGGCAGCTGCAACATTTTCAAATGCCAGCAAGTCGCCAGTACCGTACGTACTAGTATCCCACATGTTGCATATGCCCAGCTAAAGCTGTGGTGGGGGCAACACAACCTCATATTTGTGCATACAACATCAGACACTCAAGCGGTCTGCCCTTCACCGTCTGCAGGCCGGGGAGCGCACCCTGCATGCACCGTATGGATGCAAGCGCCTGCTGTCCAATAACGCGGCATCCCATTGTGATAGTGAACATGCCATTGGCAAGCTATGGCAAGATACCACCGACAAGCATGCTAGCTGGTTCATACTTTTTGTGGCTGCCGCTGCAGTGCCTAAACAAGGGGCACAGCTCTTGTACGCACCTGGACCTGCTTGAGCCATGTGGCACCCTGGTTGTACTTGCTCGACGTGAACTCCGCAAACCTGGCAGTGCGATGGTAAGCATGCGCAAGTGCAGGGGCAGCAACATCAGTACACAGCCCTGAAGGTACTGACTGACGTGAGCAGGGCCGGGAAACTGTTTTTTCTGCTCAGGTGGACAAGTGACCCTACAGGCTCTGGCCGGACGATTCAGTCAAAGTTTGCCCCAGCCACAGCAGTAGCAGCGCTAGCAGCCTTGCAGGTTTCTTTCGCTTGGCCAATGTTGCCAGTTAAGTCAACAAAAAAACGGCAACGGTGCGCCTTAAAGTAGCTGGCAGCGCGCAGCCTCCTTGACTCCATATGCATGTGCTGGGCTCTATGTCCTGACTGTTGTTGCGGCAGCAAGCAAGCGCCATTAGCACCAAATCGATTATGTACTTGCGCTTCGCCTGTGTGCACATGTGCGATGCGTACCAGCATCCACAGAAGAGTGCATGCGCCGAAATTGCCGGAACTTCAGCCTTTATTTCAAATCGTCAATCACCAACAAGCTTTCATGTGAGGACCCCATGTCACAGACATGTACAGCACTAGGTTCTACTGCCAGTAGGGGTCTCAAACGCATGGCTTACCCTGTCTGAGACTACCCCCAACACCAGCTGGAGCGGCGTTCCACCTGGGGTTCATCACCACATAAGGCAACCTATGAACAACACTCACAGTAGCAACTTGTTCTTGATGTTGCTGGCTTCGTGGTACTTGGGCAGCTGCGTCAACCTACCCTAAACCTTAGATTCCGGTGTAGGTGAGCACTTGAAACACTGGGGCGACACATGTGCACACGAACACGCTCCCGCCATCTCTGTCAAGCTCTTAGGCCGGCCATCCAAGCCGATGTGGACAGCCGGACAATGTCGTCGGCAGTATACAAAAAAATTTCACCAGCCACGTGCATAAATAACTTCGAAGTACTACTGTAGTACTTACTTCTCGTCGTGGTGCAGCGTGACGCCCCAGGTGTCTGCCTGCATGCGGCCCTCCGTCTTCATTTTCTTGAAAAATTCAACGGCCTCCTTGCGCCCCACGCGGCCCACAATGTGGGCCGTGCGCAGCAGCTCAAGGTGGACATCGTCCGCCATCTTCGAAGTTGAATGTGGTGAAAAGCAGCATGCAACAGCAGCCGCAGCAGCGGGGGGGGCGGGGGGGGGGGGACGATGCTCAGCAGCTGGAGCAGCCGTTGTGGCACTGAGTAACAGCAGGTGCATGGTACTGTGGTACATGCATAGCAGTGAAAACGCTGAGGCATAGGTGGCAGTCGATTGTGGCAGGCATTTCAACAGCCGCGGTCCATAAATGCGGTCTCCACCACCCCAAGTGCAACTCCAGGTGCCCCTTGCCAGCAGTCACTTGCGGGCTGCAGGGTTTCCCTAGCGGATATACATGGCATTGCCTGCCTGCCTTCACACACAGCAGAATTGGCGCGCAAGGCTGACTTGCATTGCCGAACGATGTGTTGGCAAGGAGCAAATACAAAATGAACAGCAACACCGGCCGAACCTGATGTCTGGTCGCTGAGGTACAGTGGACCATCCAGTGCAGCAGAGGGGGGGGGGGGGGGGGGGCGGGGGGACAGGGGCCAAGTGATGGCTAATGCAACAAGACATGTTTCTAAAGGTTTGTAGAAAGAAGAGCATTCCTGACTGAACTTGGGCGTCGGCCTCAAGCATACTGCCACAGAGTGGTGGTTCCGCCAAAACTGCGTCTGCGCACAACTATGAAAGCCCACCTGGCTGTCGCCACACACGTAGTAGTGGCACTTGGGGTCCTGCAGCAGCGTCCACAGCTTCTCGCGCTGCTCGGCGATGAGGTTTTGCACGTACACCTTCTTGCTGGGGTCCACGCGGCTGAATGCAACCTGCAGTCACAGCAAGCGGCGAGCAGCGGTGTCAATATCAGCGGTTGCCGCCGTCTCTCCTGCTGGTGCTTTACCGGCGTTGTGACAATGCTGGCACTTTGTACACACTGGAGAGGACACAGTTGCACCAGCGAGGTGGTGCACTTGAAAGTACCGTGGTGTGGTATAGGACAAGACGCTTAGGGTTAGACAAGATGCTTCAAACGTACTTCAGTACAGTCACACCATTTTTTCACTTGAGCTTTCATGGGCATCATGCAGTTTTCATGGTCTACATCGACATAGAAAGGATACAAGCAACCGCAGCTATTGGTACTTCAAGTACAAGTGTGCACGTATCCGACCAAAAAGGAGACCCCCAAATACATTTCGCAAAACAGCATTCATCTATGGTAACTCTTAGTAGTAATAACTGTAAACCTAGGCCGACTGTTAAAGTACCAAAAAGGCGTGTGGCCAGAAAGGCTGGCCAGAAAACCGCAACCACGTTTGCATCCAGGGCTCGGCACACACGACGGGCTGGGGAGCGCCAGTAGCTATGAGAGACCTGCAGCAGTATAGGGTGGCGCTGCCCTGCCGCCGTGCCCATCTCGTGCTGGCTGGCGTGCCGCCGCTTAGGAAACTGTACCCTTTTGATCGGCCAAACGCCGGCCGAAGGCGGCACCTTATTGGCCCGAATTGAATGGCCCTGAGGCTGGCCACAAAGCACCAACCTCCTAAGTCGCAGCAGGCCAGGCACCACGGGCGGGCCTGCGCCGCCGCATGCGCCTTCCTGTGCTGGTGCGCGCCCACCACAGCCGCAACACCCCACAGCTCATGCCGTGTGGTGGGTGGTGGCCGCCGTTGGTGCTGCTGGTCGGCGCAGGCTTTTTTTCCTGGCCTGCCTGTTTAGTTGCGCGCCTTTTGGGCTCCTATAACAGTTAACCTAAGTCCATGAAAAAAATCAATACTACTTCTAGTAGGAGGAAGACTATAAACTTCCGCTAGTACGTAGTACTGTAAAGCGCAAATTTTCTGGTGCACAATTGCTGTCAAGCCGATGTGATTACAAGCTGCAAGGAAAGACGTAGGTTTGCTTCGGCATGGAATCCCTGTCTGTATATTCGAAGTAAGTATATACAATGTAAACTTTCAACTTCTTCACAGGGTAAGTGCTTACAGAACAAACACGTTGAAGTCAATTGACAAAAAAAGATAAAACGTGCAGCATTCGTTTCATTTTCCCCGCCAATAGTTTCAGGGCAACTCAACACTTCAAATCAACAAAAATGCCGACCATCATTTGGAACAATTGTAATCAGAATCTTTCATCTGCATCAGGATGCGATTCTATTTCAAAGAAGGTGACAAATTGCGATTTCTTCCACATTCTTGAGCTTTAAAGCCCTTTTTTAAGGTCATGAACTATGATTTTCACAACGCCATTGCTGTACATTGTAAAGTAGAGCTTGACGCCAGATACACGATTAAAGTTGATTTCATTACCCCTAACAACCCTAACGCACCACCCGCCACAACGCTGCAACTTGGTGTTGCACACTTCAACTTAGAAAAACCAAAACTACCAACTCATCAAAAAAGTAGCTCAATATGGATGCAGCACCTGCAGGTCAGTGACCACGCCGGCTGCCTCCCAGGTCTTCATTTGGTCTCGGTGCAGGAAGTCCGCAGGTCCGCGGCAGCCAAAATACACCGTGCAGGGGCCCAGAGGCGTGGGTGCACCATTGGCAGGTGCTTGCTTCGCTGCGTCTCCATTTGTGTGCCCGTGCTTCCCAATCACCTCACGCGCCTGTGACGGACAAGCAAGGGGCACAGCAAGAATGGACTGTGTGTTAGGGCTGCTGCATCCATGGCGTTGACTGGGAAACCCTATAAGTACGTCACATTCAAGTCCTGACTTAAATCAAGAAAGAGCATGAGTAGTAGGTGACACGCAGCAGCAGCTTCTGCTGCACCAAAACGCAGCCATTTCCGAACTAGCGTCACATCGATGGGGCGCCAAGTTAGGTGCACCGACGCAGCTCACCTGCAGGAAGCCGAGCATTGGCGAGATGCCCGTGCCTGGGCCAACCATGATGACAGGTGCAGCTGCGTCTTCCGGCAGGCGGAACGATGACGTGCGGATCGACAGGCGCACACTGTCCTGGCCTGGCACCAGGGAGGCCAGGTAGTTGGAGCAGACGCCCTTGCGCAGGCAGTGGGCAGTGTCCATCTTGGGAGGGATCTGTGGGTGTGCGGTTTGTGCAATGGCCGCAGAGTGAGGAACGCCTGGCAGTGCGTGTGACAGTCGATCATATGTGCTTCGACGTAGCATTTCTACTTTTTAAATACTTATGCATGCTGTGCATTTACACGCAAGCTGCGCTGCGGGCGAAGAATCGGCTTTACTGTCTGGCGTGCGGCAACCACATTGCTGCGCTCAGCACACTGCCAGGTTGACGCCCAAGGGATGCGGCAGTTGCACACGCCTGTCAAGTTGAGAGAGAGGCAAGGGACCAGGTGGGTGACGGACGGCAAGAGCACGCCCACCCACAGGCGTGGTATGTGGCGTCACAAAGCCACCCCACAGTCTTAAGCTGCACGCAGGTGCCCCCCACTGCCATATGGTGCACCATGCTGGCGCTATTATTGATGCTTGCCTGCTGTACAGTGATTTAAGCGCATGTGGGATAAGCACATGTGGGATGTCATCGAGTGCCAGACACTTAGGCTAACCAGCATTGCTGGTAGCATCATAGTGGTGGTGCATCCACACCCAACCACAGTGAGGTGGAAGCTGGCACAAGAGCTGGTAAGACTAGCACACACTGGTAGGTGCCGCCTTGTGGCAGACTACTACAACTTCTTGAAGTAGTGGTAAGCAAAGGACTTAGCGCAGCGCTTGTTGAGGCATGCATGAGGTGCCACGGTGGCTAAGACAAGCGTGTGGCGAGTGAGTGCCACAGGTGTTGTACAGCAGCCTGCCTGCATTCGCGGGTACTGATTGGGCCGCAGTCACTGCACTGTGTGGTGGCTACTTGGCTCATCCTAGTAGCATGTACTGTAGTAAAAAGACATCGCCACCCAGCTTGTCGGCGGCATGGGCTTGTTTGGCAGTATGTCTACGCTAAGGTTTCTGGCACACACAATTGTACACGTCACCTGCAGCACGCCCACTGTCAGCTGCACGTCCGTTGGCCACATCTCGTGCGCTGAGGCAATGCTGTAATAGCGTGGCTTCATCTTGGTCAACGTCTGCAGGTCAGCAGTTCAAGGTTCCGGGCCACGGCACGCAGGAGGAGGCTGTGAGGGGACATGTCGCTGTCAAAATGGCTGCTGCTTAACACAGGTGCTCATGCTGTGCCAGCACAGCTGCGTCGCTGCATTGTCACCTGGCACAGAAGTCAGCACTCACTGACTCATCTGCTGACTCTGAGAGCACGTGAGCAACGCCAGGCACCCAGGTGTCGCATCTGCAACAGTACACGGCCCCCTACGTCAGCCAGGTAAGTGCCACACAATTTGGGATGTTGGCCTCTGGCCGGTCGGCGCGCTACTAGTATGTGCGTACATGGGGATGCAGTTGCGTTGCTGCTGCACACGACGGTAATATACACCCTGTGGGTTGATGGGTGCCACATTGTTGTGTACCAGTACTTCAGAGGTAGTACCAGTTAGCTGACGCAACAGCCACCCCCAAATGGTGTACTCAGACGAGGGCGACATGCCATGGCGTTGGAGGCTGCAGTACAAAACGCACACAGCCTGCCACTTGCCTGGAAAGCATCAGACAGAGTGATGGCACTGGTGGCACGCGGGAAGGCCTGCAGTAGAGCCGAAACCGTGACATACGTGTTGAGCACATCCTTCTCCGCCACCTCTGCATCGCCGGGCTTGGCCCCGCGCTCCACACTGAGCTTGTCCAGCCACGCCTCGAGGTTTACCTCCTCAGCGGCGTCCTTGCCGGCACCATTGCAAGCAAGCTTGTGCAGGAGGGATATCAGGGCCTGCAGAGAGGCCGCAGACGGGAGGTAGGAGGGGCCAGTCGATGCGGGGGGGGCGGGTCAGTGCCCACAACACGTTGTTGAAGAGTACTGGTACTTTGGGGTTCACCCCGCGTCTGCAGGACCCGCGATGTCGCATACACTGTTAATGCATGTACACAGGCATTACCGCATTTCCATGCGGTGCAAGAACTTCAAGGTGGACAGTCATGGCGCGCCACACAGACCTGACACGCGTATTTTTTCGGTCTTTGATTCACACCCTGTACTGCATGCCACGGCCACCGGGTGACAGCGCCAGGCCTTGAAGCACCGCCGCAGCTGCACACACATGGCACAGTGCACTAACCTTGATGTTGCTGGGGCCGGTGGCGAGGTCCAGCTCATGCGTGAAGACCCGTCCCACCTGTGCTGGCCCCTCAAAGGGCATGTGACCGCCGCCACTGATGCCCACCCACTGCTCCGGTGACACCCCCAAAATCTTACACAGCGCTGCTGCCTCCGCAGGGTCGTTGCATGGGATGATGGCGGCGTGGTCACCGGTGTGGTACCTGGCGATGTGGGTGGCAGTGCGGCAGGTGGCAAAGGGCTTAATACGCATTGCCACCGGCATCCACCCAGTTTGCCAGGGCAGCTGACCATGCTTGCTAGGTCATGCCAATGTGGCGGCAGCACTGGTACGGAGGTAAATGCGCGTGCACACACATGTGCTCAGGCGCAGAGACGGGGCCAGCGCCCGCAGTCTTGTAGTGTACGAAGTAGGCAAGTACAAGTAACACCTTGGGCTCGCAGTAGCTGCTACTGGGTGTGCTTCATCAGTTGCACTATGGGGTTGACGTAGGCTGGAAGCTGGTTTGCGTTCATGTTTCAAGAACACCTCACAAGTCTTTGCCAGTCACCTTTGCGCTGCGCTGGTTGTTTAGGGGTCTGTATCAAGCAGTGGCTGCAGGTGTTTGACATAACCTATGTGAGCAAGCGCACCTGAGGTCGGGTGCTGCAGACAGGTCAAACTGCAGGAAGCGCGTGCTGCGGAAGGCTCCCTTGCTGGCACCATTCTCGAGCTGAAGGCGAGAGCATCGCACGCACACACCAGCAGCGGGAATTTGGCGGGATACCGGAGGTGAGAGGCGAGCACACACCGCTTGCTGATAATGTGACATGTGATATGGCGCATGTAGCACAGCTCGAGAGTAGCCAACAAGGATGGGATGCTCTCCAGGTGGCCGCCTGGCACAACCTCCCCTGGGGACAGACTAGTAACAGGCGGTGCTTTTTTGTTTCATGCCACAGTGGTTGAAAGCAGAGAAACGGGCACCATGATGTTGTAGCAGTAGTGCGCCAGGCACCGAGCATATACACTGGCCTACAAGAAGAGTGCAATGCCAAGTAACCATTGCTTCAACCTTACAACACGGCCTGGCCCCTGTTGAAAATAGTATTCATCTGCACATGAGGCATTGACACTTTACATCTCACGCCACAAGATGAGCACACGGCACACGTACATGCAGCAGCTCCGAGTTGCGAACAACGGGGCAGAGCGTGAAACCCTTTGGCGTCGAAACTTTGCCTCCGGCCGCCAGCACCGCCGGGTCATTGCCATCAAGAAGTGTGACAGTCATGTCATCCTCGCCCTGTACGCACACAATGTCATGCATACGAGACAAAAAGGCAATGATGAGGTCAGTTGATGCATGCGTTGTGCATTTGTGATGCAAGTGATGCCACAAAGCCTCATGAACCAACGCGTGCACTGATGCGTGCAAGGTAACACCACAGTTACTACTTCTTCGAAGGTACTACTTGAAATATGTGACAATCCAACACCAAGGATAACCTCGCCTGTGCAGCAGTGGTTAAACAAACTAAGAAGCCAGTTGGCGCGTCTAGTCATAGATTAAAATCCGTGTGGGGGCAGTAAAAAGTGAAAAAAGGGGTCACGCACACTCAGCAAAGATATGAGCGCACAAGGGCCAGGGTAAGGGGCAATTAAATAAAGGCTGATGGCCAACAGCAAAACCACCGCACACGCAGCCCTGTGTGCCCGGCTGTCCTGGGCAGGTATACATACATGGAAGACTCAGTCCTCTGGTCCGAAAGCAGCACATCGGCGCATCGGCGCATCGGCGCATCGCGCAGATGCTGAAGTGGACCTTTTACCAACCATGTCTGTACCATACCTGGTAAGCACACCGCCCACACTACCTAAATCTGCTATACTCATGATAGCAAGGCTTTAGAGCTTTACCTCTCCGCCTGTGCCCGCCTCCTGCATTGCGCCAGTGATGCCGAGAGCATTTGCGACGGTTGAGATCCAGGAATTGACGGTGTTGGCCTGTCCCTTGACCTCGTCTGCCTTCTCCAGTGGAAGGAACTCAATGCCGCCTGGCAGGGAGCGTCATTAAGACACGCGGACAGTTTCACACACACAGTTAAATTTCGTCAAAACATGCCCAGGTATTCTAGTTGCGGTAATACTGTTCAGGTGGGTGGTCTGGTACCGCAACTGATTGAAGTACAGAAGTACTACGTAGTACAAAAGTACTTTTATTAAACTCCGCTTAGGGCGCGGAAAGCCCTTTGCACACGGTGCGCATGACCAGAAAAAGGGATCA
>JAULBY010025018.1:0-17335 GCA_032358315.1 Ophiocytium majus | reverse complement strand
CACCTGCCTCATTCAGTTGCCAAACAACAATTCTCGTGCTGCCTGTGCGACATTCGTATCGCGCCTGTGTGCTGTTGGTCAGCACACCTTTTCGTTGTTGGGTGTACACAGCCGTCACAAAAAAAACTCATGCCCTTTAACAATAAACCCGCCATGCTACAACAGCATTCCAAATTGCTTTTATGTCCAGTGCTGCATAGTGCTTGGCCATGTACCCAAAATGGGGCGTCAGAGTTTCAGCGGCCCTCGTGAGTTTCCACAGCGAAAGCCATGCATGTGGCAAAACAAACACCAAAAGACATGGCGTTTGACCTACCAACAGCCCCCGCATGAGAGAAATGGTGCAAGTGGGTGCACTTGCGGCTGGGTGGGACACCACAAATAAATCCACTACATATATGTACGACCGCCACGACCGCATTTGAACCGGCCTGCACCTTGATACACTGCTGGCCAACATGTCGGAGTGCTGTGACCGGGTGCGGCTGCGAGTGACTGCCTCAACACCGGCCACACTGCGTACTTCTTGAAGTACGTCTGAAGCACATGAATGCAGTAAGGTGGCAGCCATGATGTCATGCAGTGCTTTGGCGTGGCACATTCCCCATTTAGTCTGCCAACCGTGCAACTCCTGCCTTTGTCGCGACAATAACTGGCACTGTTTGCCCCCCCCAACACCTGCCATTTGTTTGCGCCATTGCTGCCAATCAGTACCCAAATGCTTGCTGGCGCTGTTGCATCCAGCAGCCATGGCCGCCACTGCTCAATACACCGAGCACTCATACGTGCACATACTGGAGCCACTTGGTCACACAGCCTGGGACAAATGTGACGAATCAGTGAAAGCCCTCCGTGTAAACTTTAATGTCTATCGAGTCTTTAAACAAGTACTGCGCGGTAGGTGACATGTATGTGTATACTTCGAAGTACTACAGTAGTCTACTTCAGAAGTATATACTTCTGAAGTATACATACTACTAAGTAGTACTTCGAAAACTTCAGTAGTAAGTACATACCTCATCGTGGGAATAAACACCCCACAACGTGGTATGCAGTGCACATGAGGTTTTAGATAAGATGTGAAAGAGACCCAAAAGGTGACTGAGCCCAGGTACTCCCGTGGCTGGGGCAGAAAGCCGGGCCAAAACCTGTGTGGTGATCTATCCCCTTGGTCAGATGCAGTTGTATGTGACTGCCTTGGTGACCCCCACGAGACGGCGTATGCACTTCAAACGCGCACTCGAAATTGAATGCCATGTGTTTGTGTTTCCTTCCGTGGAAGCATTTTTAAATACCACTAGTAGTACCTGTTTGCATGTTAATTGCACAATGTGTTCGTGGCCTCCGAAAGCGTTCGTGACGCACAGGGATACTGACCGGCGCATGTCGGGTGGCGCTATCTGGCTGTGCCCATTTGGGTCACTCACCGCGGGCTTTGGCCTAACAAGTTCGCCCCAGCCATGTCAGAAGCAGGGGTTAGCAACCTCATGAGCTCTTGATAGCAGCCTCTGTAAGTGTGTTGGTTACCCCAAAGCGTTCAGGAAAGGCGCCGCCGCCCAAATTTTTTTCTGTCCGTGTCGTTGTACTGCCATTTCTAATAGCAGTTTTCGGCCGTATATGAAAGGTTCTGACTGGGCACCCTAAATGCCTCCTGGCCCTGTCCGCGTGCGGTCAGCACTGGACAAGGCAGATGTTTTGAGGGGAAGCGTACAGGGATTCTCGTCTTGTATATATAGACTTTATATCAACTTCACAGTAGTACATGTATACAGTACAGTAGTAGCATGCTTACTTGACATTTTATTAAATAATTGTGGTGTGTCGTACACGCACATGCACATGGCCACCCGTAATCGCCGCCGCGGCGCATGCCCGGTCGCTCCAGGGGCAGCCGCTCTCCACCGCCCACTGCAGCGCCTGCAGCTGGCCAGCTCCCGCGGCGTGCTCCCATGTCCTCGCGTCCCAGGGACACTCCTGCTCCCGCGCCCACTTCAGCACATCAAGGTGGCCGGCGGCGGCCGCATGGGCCGTCACGCTCCGCCTGGATAGGCGGTTACGGCGCGCCCATGCCAGCAGCGTTGGCGACGTGCAGACGTGGCTGGTGGCGGTGGTGGTGGGGTGGGTGAGGGCGTGGGCGGCGCGCCAGTCTTGGCATACCATGGAGAGCATGAGGGAGTGGCCTGCCCCCAGCTGCTGAAAGATGGGTATCCATAGGTCGCCTAGGCTGGTGACGGTTGTGGCGGGGGTGGGCTGCCGTGCTGGTGATGGTGGTGAGGGTTGGGCGGAGGGGGGGGGAGGAGTGCAGGCAGTTTAGGGGTGTGAGGTGGGTTGTCTGTATGCTGCTGCCATATGAGTGAGCATGGCGGTTGTGCTGTGGTGTATGGCAGGCGTGGTGTTCCGCGGCTGGCACGTACAACACTCCATCCTGGCGGCGGCGGCGGTTGGGGACTGCTGCCGTTGCACCCGCTGCCGTGGGATCGTAAGTTTGGTGCGCCACACAAGCAGGTCTGGCTGGTTGGCAAGAAGGGCTCGCGAGATGCAAGCAACCGAAGGGCGCAGCACCCGCTAGCCACTTGCTGGCATAGCACTGGCCACAGGGCGGCGGAGCCTGAGCTCCGGGTCGGCGGCGTTTGGCGCCTCTCAACACCGGAGCTCACCGACAACCACCGCGCACGGCAGCGCCAGCCAGCAACAGCAACAACCAGTCAGGAGCGCGGACGGGAACTTACCGGCCATGTCTCCCCGCGGTGGCGGGACGCCCGCAGCCAACAGCAAGGTGGCGGGGAAGTGAAAAAGTTGGGCAACATGCTGCGGCTGTGTTGCCCCTTGCAAAATTTTCCCGTGTGAATAATCGCAAGAACTGAAGAGCGTGCACGAGGAACGAAGCGCCGCCAGGGTCTAAGAGCTGATGTT
The DNA here is from genome assembly GCA_032358315.1 of Ophiocytium majus. Lineage (NCBI taxonomy): Eukaryota > Xanthophyceae > Mischococcales > Ophiocytiaceae > Ophiocytium > Ophiocytium majus. Next base: position 14,422 of record JAULBY010025018.1, on the reverse strand, counting down.
GCTGCTCGACAGGTTCTCTCGCACACACATGTGCACACCCCGGTGATCCTGCAGCGCGGTGTGTGTGTGGCACCGAGCCAGTGCGGGCAGCGCTGCAGGCCGACCTCCCTCCCCACAATTAGTCCGTCGTGATCGCCACGTCCCAGCGGCATCCTGGCCGCGGCAGCAGGGTCAGCTCGGCTCAAAGCGCCATCACCCCATCCAGCAGCAACTTTTTTGCCCCAGCGAGAGAGAGGAGTGGCTAGAGACAGGGCGACCTGCGGCTGCAGGAAGTGCCGGTTCAGCTAGCGCCAACTCCCAGCATCCACCATGATTGTCAATTGCAGTAAGTGCAAGTGGGGGAACCGCGCCGTGGTCGGCGCCACGGAGATCAAATGCAGGGAATGCGGTGCCACCACGCCAATTCCAGCCGCCTTCCACGCCCCCCCCCCACCCCAGCCGCAAGCGGCAGCCAGTGCGCCCGCAGCACCAGTGCTGCCTAGCCGGCCCACCCGCTCCCCTGCTCGCTCGCCGGCAGCCCCTGCGACCGGGAACCCGGGCCCTCCCGCGCTGCCCCAGAGACCTCGTTCACCCGTGCCCGTCGCAGAGGCTCCCGTCATGCCGTCCCGCCGCTCGCCGGTGGCCTCCGACCCGGCGCCCAGGCGCAGAGGCACGCGCTCGCCTGTGGCGCTCGACGCGGCGGAGGAGGCGCCGCAGCACAAGGACCGCTCCCCAGCGTACGGCGGCGCCGCCGTTGCGCAGGCCCCCCCCTACGGCCACTACGACTACGGCGCCCCGCAGCAGCAGCAGTACGGCGCGCCCCAGCAGTACGGGTACGCGCCGGCCGCGACGGTTCCGCCCCCTGCTCAGCAGCAGTACGTGCCCAACCCCGGTGCTCAGCAGCAGTACATGCCGCCCCCCGCTGCTCAGCAGCAGTACATGCCCCCCCCCATGGCCGCTCCCGTGAGCGCAGTGGCATGCAAGAAGTGCAGCCTCGTGATGCAGGCGCCGCCGGGGGCGCAGGCGGTGCAGTGCCCGCACTGCGGCACGGTGAACGCGGCGGGCGCGGGGCAGGTTATTGGCACCGGCGGCGGGCTGGACGTGCTGATGGGGGTCAGCGGGCTGCAGGTGAAGCAGTCATTCGAGGTAAGAGCGCGGGGGGGGGGACGCTGCACACGCGCAGCGCACGGCGCCGGGTGTTTGTTATGTGCATGTTTCTGGTTTGCATGAGCGGTGCGATGTAGGCGGCAGGAGCGTGTTTGCCACCCTGTGCTCAGCCTTCCTTTGAGGTGGGAGGGTGAGTTCACTGTGTGCGGCCCCACACTTTCTCACATGCGGCATCAGCGGCAATGCGGACAAGCAGCACATGGTGCACTGACAACCAACTGTAAGTTTCAATACGTGTGTACATATTTTTTTAAGTACATGTGCACGTATGCATGTACGCCCCCCCCCGCTGTCTGTATGAACAGCCTGCCTATTGAGGGAGCCCGAGCAGCGGCAGGGCTGTGTTGCTGTCGTGTATTCGTGTTTTTCTATTCGCACGCAGGGCAGCGATGCTGGGTGGCAGTTAAATTGCAGCAAGCCTGTGCCTCACCTCAAATTGTGCAGTGCTGGGGGTGATTAGGTGTTGGACTGACAAAGAAACTGAATGCTCCACCAACCAGGTTGGCAGACTTGCTGAGATTTGAGTTAACGATAGCTCACAGCACTGGCTGTCGCACGGACATGCATGTCCAGCACCTGCTGTCGTGTTTGCTCAGCGAAAGCGCCCTGTGATGGTGCAGTACCTCGCAGTGCGCTTAGCCGCAAAACCTAAGGATAGTGTGGAAGTTGCAAGTTGAAGTACCAGCTGTCCAGACTGGTGTAGGTGCGACAGGACTCATGTGGGTGATTACATGGGTGTGTCATTCTGCTGCTGCGTGCCTGGTGGCCCTTGCGCTTACAAACTCAGTATGAATACCAGCCCAAAAGCAGCACAGAAAGTTGCGCAACAGTGCGCCAAATCCTGTGTCAGAAGAGGCAAAGGCATCACATACATATGTATGCTGCTGACATGATGCACATGTATACATGTATACACTTATGGAATTATGCTTGTTCTGAAGTAATACACAAGTAGAGTGTGTGCATATGCATGTGTATGACACCCGTGTACTTCGTCTCATGGACAGCTGACCAACCACATGTTTGGTGATGATACAGCGTGGTACGGCGCGTTAATTGACGTTTTTTTCGCAACCCTCTGCTTTGTGTGTGCCTCTTTCTGCTGCTGCTGAGCAGAAAGCTGAGGCGGCCCTGCAGGCCATCGGCATTCCCTACGAGAGCAACAACAAGTACAAGGTGCGCGGAGCACTCGGCCGCTACTGCAGCAGGCCAGGCTTTTGGCATCTCTTGCTATAAAACATACATCGAAGTACTTTCCTGTTCTCTGCAAAGTTATAATGCGAAGTAGTGGTATTATTTATCGTCCAGTGCAAGAGTTGACGCCATTTATGCCTGCGTGCATGAAGCAATGGCACATGCCCGGCAGCAACTACATAAACTCACAACAGTACTGTAGTAATTTTCTATTTGCACTTGTGGGCGTGCAAGAGCCCATAGAGCAGTACAAAACTGCTTTCCTGCAGGTGAAGTACATGCATGTACACCATCTGCTGCTGACTTTGCTACCGGTACTGTGTGCCTTGCTTTATGGGAGTTGCTGGTACTTCGAAGGGCTGCAAGGGTGCCCCAGGTCCTGTCGTGGAAAACGGCTCAAGTACTTGAAGTTCAAGTTGAAGTTCAAGCTGAAGTAGAATTTGAGTGCGCGCACGCAAGCCGCTGCATGACTGCCTCGCCCACGTCGATTTTGCCAAATTTGTATGGCGGGATGGAACCCTTAGCATAGCCGGGCGTGCAACTTTTTTTGTTGATGGTTTTGTATGCATATCCATGACTCACGCGGCATGCCACTTACATGGCACCTCTTACCAACATGCATTCTCTGCAGATGTTGTACATCGAAGTACTTCAGAAGTATGTACCTGTGTGTGTGCAGCCTTGCGGTTCCCGCGGCACGCCACTGTACATGGCACTCTTGTACCCATGGCTTTACTACAAATTTAATACAATGTACCTGTGTGTGTGTGCGCGCGCAGATCAATGACTCCCGCGGCGTGCCCTGTACATGGCACTCTTTAACCACATGGTTTGTATACAAAAAATAATTTGCACTTGTGCGTGTGTGTGTGCAGATCTATGACTCCCGCGGCGTGCCGCTGTACACGGCGATTGAGAGCACGGGCTGCTGCTGGCGCACGTGCTGCCAGGCGGCGAGGCCCTTTGATCTCAATGTCTTTGACGGGACGGGCCAGCAGGTGCGGTGGCATCAACTTCAAGTTGTGTAACTTTAAGTACTGAAACTTCAACATGTGCGAGTGCTGTACTTTTATAAACCTCCAGTTGGGGCGTGGAAAGCCCTGTGCACATGGCGTGCGTGTGACTGGAAAAAGCATGACAGCAAATCGCCCCTGCTGCTAGCGAACAAGATGGCAATGCTCAGCACTGCGAGCGTTGTACTGTACATGCATACATGCACTTCAGAAGTATACAGTTAGCCTGCTGCGGCCAGCAAGGTAACGATAGTGATGTGCCCCATGAGAGGTGGACCATCAGCATTTGTTCGGCGCGTACCAGGCATCGCATGTCCCGCTTGACGCACCAGAAGCAAGGGTCCTAATACCATGTAATGCAGCGGCCAGTCTCGGCTTGTGAGCATGGGAGGCTGTATTGTCATGGGACGTAAAGTGGTTATATCCGGGGTTTGCCACGTACTACTGTAGTATGTAGGGTTGCCGGGATCGTAATTTCGGGACATTACAGTCAACGGTAATTCCATCATACTGCGGATCCCAAAAGTAGCCCACAACGCCTTGACGTCTGTAATGGTCCTACCGTGCTGAGCACAAAACATTATGGAAGATGTTGCAAGTATCATAAGGTTACGGCAGAATTACTACACGAACGACGGGGTAATTTTGAAATAAATTACGATTCAGGCAACCCTACACGTGACATATGGGTGTATTTTGATACAGAACAGGAGGGGGGGGGGGGCGCCAAACACAGAGCTCTACTTGTTGTCTTGGCCAGCAGCGACCCAGCCCTGCTGCCACTATGTGTAACTGGAATTGCTCGGAACTGTTTCTGTTATTGGCGGGTGCCACTCAGCACGGGCGCCTCCTTGTCGGCTTATCAATTGTCACAGTGTTGCACTGCCAGTAATAGTCGCCTTAGACGTCTGATGGGTGTGGCAGAGCACACTCGCTCACACTCGCCGGCACTTCAACCCTGTGTAAAGATGTGCATACATTGTTTACAGACAAGCCTTGCGCATGCGGTTTCCTGGTGCTACGGACCATGCAGCGCCGTTTCAACTGCCCCCAAGTGTAACTGTCATGTGTAACTGCCAAGCGGAGGGTGCAAGCAGGCGGGCAAACACTAGTGCTTGTACGTAGTATGTACTACAAAGTATGTGGCGGCTCATGTGCGCCCACCGCTGTGGAACTGCCGTGCAACCGTCATTTGGTAAACTGCCACGCGGGGGCGCGGCAGCCAGTCGACAAGTACTAGCGCTTTTGAAAGGCAGCTCATGTGCACGACCTGCTGTGTAACTGTGTAACCGCTGAGTGCGTAACTGCCTAGCGCCCTGAGCGTAGGTGCTGACCATTAACTGGCGCTTATAGGGCTGTTATGGGGGAAAGAAAGCGCAATACAGTGCACTCGCGGTATAGTGCGCTTTGGAATAGTGTGGTTTGCGGTATAGTGCGGGGTCCATGCAGCTGGCACATACCAGATGGTTGTGTACTAAAGTATACTACTGTAGTAGTACACATGTAGTAGCCTAAGTTCGATATAGTGCGGGGTCAGGGGCTGTGACCCCACCCCGCACTATATAGCGAGTGCACTGTACCGAAACAAAGTGGCAAGTGCGACTGAGTTGTGTAGACACCACTTAGCGCAGGCCTTGGCCCATGCACCGCCGCTTCAACCACCACCAAGTGTAACTGTCATATGAAACCGCTGTGTGTCACTGCGTGGTGCCGCTGGAGCAGGTGCTGACCATCAACCGGCGCTTCAACTGCTGCTGCTGGGCAATCCCTGGCTGTGAGGAGGACGTCAAGGTGTACCGAGGGCGCCACAACCGCGATGACAAGAGTACGGACGATCTCATTGCCAAGGTGGGCATAACAGCCCTGGTGTAGGTTGTCCTCTTAAAGGTTGTCTTCCTTCGATATGGCACCAGCACTCAATACTACTATAGGTGCTTCGCAGTAGTGTTACGAAGTATGTGTAATACTCGAAGTATATTTCAATCAGTGAATGAATATCATACCAGTACACTACTGTAGTATGATAAAAGGGTTAGAAGTATATACTGCGAAGACTTCTGAAGTACATGTATATACAGGCGTGCGAATAGATGTGGTTGTAAAAAAAGGGTTTGAGGATTATTTACAATTTAGGATAACCATCTGCAACTTGGTTGCTCGTGCACTGCGCGCTGGCCCCAAGCCTTGAGTACGGAGCACCTTGTAAATACACCCATAGGTCAATCAGGATAACCATGAAAAAGTGAGATGACAACAGCACAAAGGACCTCACTGCCAAGGTGGGACAAGTGGCGCTGTTTGTCGCCGCCAAGACAGGTATGTACTGTACCAATTCATCAAGGATACTTCTTTGAAGTATATTAATGCTTGCCAGTGGCCTGCTATTTTGCTCTCCACGTTTCTTTTTCTCAGTGATACTATGAAGGTGTCTATTCACAGTGGTGGAAAGCTTGTACAAGCGCGATGACAGCCGCCCCGGAGGACCTTGTAGCAAAGGTGGCATCTTGGCAGCAGCACGTGGTGCTTTCGTAAGCATGGGCATGTTGTACCGCGTACCACCACCAGCGGCGCCTGATGCTAGCTTGCGCTGGGCCGTGCAACACCGCACCCGCCACACAGTCTCACTCCACTCCACCCCCCCCCCCGCTTCCCCCCCCACGCCGTGCCACCACACCACCTCCAGGTGACCATGCCCACCGGGGGCGGGTGCTTCACGCCCACCCTCCACATGCGCGACGCCAGCGGCACGCAGGAGCTGTCGGTGACGGGCCCGTGCTGCATCGGCATGTGCTGCGACACCACCTTTGATGTGCGCAGCACGGACGGAACGCGCTCCGTGGGGCAGGTGCGGCGCCACGGCGCGGGCAGCCTGCGCGAGGCGGCGCGCAAGGCCGTGAGCGACGCCGACAACTTCAGCATCAGGTGCGCGTCCGCATACTTGAAGTATTTCTTGAAGTTGTGAGCGACGCGGACGAGTACGCCATGCAAGGGCACACTCTTGAGCAAAGTTGAAGTTGTATTTGAAGTTGTGAGGCGGGTGCGGCCCGCGCAGCTTGCGCAAGGCGGTCCGCAAGGTGCGTGTGCATGAACTTCAAGTTGTACCACAAGTTGTACTTCTTGAAGTTGTGTGTGAGGTGCGTGTGGGTGGCGGCAGCATAGACGAGGCCCGTGCGCAGGGCCATGAGCAATCCACCATATTGGTGAGTTTGTGAGCAAAGTACAAGTCTTGGCATTTGCTCGAGTGCACTAACTGTGAAGTTGTCAGCGTGTCTGACGGCCTTGTGAGCGCAACTTGAAGCTTGTGCATGCGCACCTGATGGCGACCCCATCGGCGTTGCTCACGGCCCGTTGCTCACGGCCTTGCATGCTGCCGTGCGCTGCCGCCACGCACCCGAACTTCAACTATTGGGTATCACTTGAAGTTGCAAGTTGTGGTTGAAGTAAGGCCGGCATGGGGCAGGCACCTTGCGTGGCTGTCAGCAATGCTGGAAGTTACACCAGAAAGGTGTGTTAGCTGGTCCTGCACAGTCCAAGTACCACTTGAGGTTGAGAGTTGTTGTTGAAGTAGGGGCGCATGCTGCGCACGGGCCTTTCAAAGGTTATCATCCAACGTGGAATTTGCATGCACGCTTGTGTATGCTGCCACAAGCATCACTGTCCAATACCTTATTCCACAGCAGCCGTCAACCCTGCATGTTTAGGAAGCGCCATCATTAACATGCCTGCGCAGCGTGCGCCCGTCCTGCACTTTGCTGCACACGCCAGCTATCGTTCACCACCACTGCTGTTGCGACTGTGATTGTGCCAACGTGTTGTTGTGCAGCTTCCCGCAGGACCTCAAGGTTGAGACCAAGGCATCGGTCATCGCCACCATGTTTCTCATCGACTTCATGTGAGCTCTCGCCGCCGTGCCGCGCAGCGCACGCCGCCTGCATGCCGATGCTTGGATAACTTTGCCCTGACGTATGTAGTACATACTTCTTGGAGTATACTTCGAAGTACGTCAAGTACTTAGCAATTGTGGGGGTGCGAGCACCCAGGTCATGCATGCAAGTGGCAGAGAAACGGCCAGCTGCTGGACCTGTATAGCAAGTCATGGTACCACACAATGGTTGTGCGCTGCCATAGTGTCAGCTGTGCCTTGAACGCGCACCAGTGGCCTGCACACCTTCGGCGCCGTGACGCGAGGCAGCCGTGCATTGCACACATTTCGCCGGTCCTGGCTCTCCGGTGCATTTGCCGCTGCTGCTGCGTTCATGCGCTGCTGCCTCTGACTGCTGCTGCTGCTGAGCGCTGCCACTGCTGCTGAGCAGTACTGCTGCTGCTGCTGAGCACTGCTGCCACTGCTGCTGAGCACTACTGCTGCTGCTGGGCACTGCTGCCACTGCTGAGCACTGCTGCCGCTGCTGCTGAGCACCGCTGCTGCTGCTGAGCACTGCTGCCGCTGCTGAGCATTGCCACTGCTGCCGAGCAGTACTGCTGCTGCTGCTGAGCACTGCTACCATTGCTGCTGAGCACTACTGCTGCTGCTGGGCACTGCTGCCACTGCTGAGCGCTGCTGCTGCTGCTGCTGAGCACCGCTGCTTCTGCTGAGCACCGCTGCTGCTGCTGAGCACTGCTGCCGCTGCTGAGCACTGCTACCGCTGCTGAGCAGCACTGCTGCTGCTGCTGAGCACTGCTGCCACTGCTGCTGAGCACCACTGCTGCTGCTGAGCACTACCGCCTCTGCTGCTGCCTCTCTGCTGCTGAGCACAGGTTCTTCGAGGAGGGCGGCGCCGCCAACGCGGACATGTCGAACGCGAGCATAAACATCCACTGCTGCAGCTGCTACTGCGCGGGATGCGCCTGCCCCTGCGTCTGGAGCGTCAAGCTCGACGACTTTGGAGCGCCCGCGGCGGAGTCCATGGAGCGCTGAGCACCAACTTCAACAACCAAACATCAACACAAACTTCAAGTGTTTGTGCTCAGCGCTCCATTGATAACAGTCACCGGGTTTGGCCTTTCAGACCAGTGCGCACATGACCCGTGTCTCTTGACCAATACACAACTTTCAACAGTATACGAACTTCAACGTCATGGCAGAGGCCCCGTGGCGGGCACCAGGGAGTGGGGGGGGTGGGGGGGGCAGGTGCATCATTTGCATGGGCTGTGGCGAGCTTTTCTTTTGTTTTAGCTCTGTGGGGCGGCTGCAGTGTGCAGAGCTGCTGTGCCTCAAAGCCTGCGTCTTATTTGCGACCACATATGGACAGTGCCACAGTGTGGTTTGCGGATTTGAGCCGTGCTGGGAAGCAGTTGGGCATGCCTGCACCTGTGGTGGGTCTGAGAGGTGTGCTGCAGCCACAGCTCTGCTGTAGGGGGCTTACTGACTTCTGGGCAGCGGTACCGACCCTTTCTGTCGTTTGATAACTTCAACTTCTGGCACTTCCAGTGTGCACACGCTGCCGCCCAGTGTGCGCGTAGTATGCTGGTGCCATAGCTTGCGCACAGCTCGGAAATACCCAATCGTTTGTGTTCTTGCAGGTGGCTGCCTCTGTCTCGTGCGACCGTTTCTGTTGGTGTGTTGGTGACACGCCTTGTGCATGTGCAGTGGCTGCCTGTGGCGCAGTCAGTGGCTATGACATGCGTGTTTCACAGTGTTTGCCACACCTTGATGGGGTGTGCTGCTTGTGTCATGTTGAGTTCTTGTACTGCAGTTATACATACATATGTATTGCACTGTCGCACCATGGAGCGTCACTCCTCGCCGTGAGGTTGCTGGCACATACCAGGAGATCTGCTGGGTGGGTGGGCACCGGCGTGCGTGTGGCAACGGAGCTGACCAATAGCACGCAACCGAGCACTGGGTGCTGAGCACTTACTTTGTGTGTGTGAAAACAGGGGGTGATCTTGCCTGGAAGCGCATAACATGCCTCTTGAGGTGTTTAGTTCAGGAGTGTGTGTTTTAGGAGTGCTCATAATGCTGCGCTGCACACTCTTTGGGTGTGCCACACCGTGTGTGCTCGTGCAATCTGTGGCTTGTTGACAACTGCACGCATGCAAGTGAGCAGCGCGTACTTCTTCGCACTGTGCACTCTCTTCAAGAGACTTACAGCCTCTCCTCACACCTGTGTACACAGTACTATATACACTGTTTGACAGTTGAAGCCGCGGCGCGTTCCCAAGGCCTCCTACCGTTCTTCCTCTGGAGTCACGTTCCGCGGCCAAAGAGTGACAGTTTCGGACGTTTCTGTTTCAGCGAGTTGGTGCATACGGGAGGGGGGCTGTTGTGAGGCTGCTGGGGTGCACCACTTGAATAAGCGTCTCGTAGGCTTATGGCGCCGGATTTTGGCGGCGCCGGAGGCCTTATTGGCCTCTGGCATGCCGCGCGTGCCCCCCTCTCCCTCGCCGCCCCCATTCACTCAGCAGTGCGGCAGCAACAGGCCAAGGTTTCAAGCCACAGAGCAGGGCAACCATGGGACAACTCCTTTCGACGCAGGAGCAGCAGCAGCAGCAGGGCAAGGGCGGTAGCGACGCGCACGCCAAGTGGGAGCAGGCCATGGCAGGTGGGTGCGAGAGCTGTGGCCGCACGCGGTGCTGTTCGCGCCTGCCCCGCAGACGGGGCCGGTTGCTTATTGCCCTGCTGCTCCTGACGGCGGTGCGCCGGAGTTGATGCATGCGCGCATGTCGAGACTCCTTTATGCTGCCACGACGCCCGATGGCACGCTGGCCTACCGCTGCTGGTGCCTATGCCCCCCCTGCCGCCCTCTGAAACCGCTGCCGCCCGCTCCCCTCTGCCGCTAAAGGCTTCGCCCCTTCTTGTGCCGTAACGCCGCCCCTGCGCTGTTGTCCCCGCCCTTTCTTCCCACGCTGCTGCTGCTGCAGGCCTGGGGTGGTTTGCCGGCCGCGTCCGCAAGGCGCTGACGTGGCTTCAGGCCAAGGTGTTCCGCGCGGACGCCGGGGCAAGCCATGACAAGATGGCGACGCCCCCCGAGCCGGCGGGCGACGAGGACGAGGCCACGTGCCGCCTCGAAGAGGGGACACTCAGTCTGGACGGATCACTGGACAGCTCACTGGGCGGGTCTGGAGCCCCCAGTGAAGATGCCAGTGTGTCGGTAAGAGCCTTGTGCCAATGCACGCTAGGCCAACCAACACCTTTGATGTGTGTTGCGGTGTAGTGGTGCCATACGCTGGTGACGGTGGTGGTGGCTGCTGCTGCTACAGCTGCAGTCTACAGACAGCCCGCTCACATGCAGACACACTGCTGCGCTGCCACTGTAACCAACTCATGTTGTCTTCTGGTGCTTCACCCACTTGGACGACGTGTCAACTCTCACCTCCATGCGCACTTTTACTTGCGCTGTACGTGCTGCTCCCACAGGAGTCCACGGCGACGCCCCCCGAGCCGGCGAGCGTCGAGGACGAGGCCATGTGCCGCCTCGAAGAGGGGACACTGTACTGGTCTCTGCACGGCTCACTGGACGGGTCTGGACTCCCCAGTGAAGACTGCAATGTGTCGTCGGTAAGAGGCTTATGCCAATGCATACTAGGCGCCCAGCTTTGTGTGTGTTACTGTGTAGTGGTGCCACATGCTGGTGATGCATGGTGGTGGTGGCTAGTGTTTCTGCTGCTGCAGCTGCCGTTCAAAGACAGCACGCTCACATGTGCAAACACCGCTACTCTGCCGCTGTAACCAACTCATGCTCTCTCCGGGTGCTTCAATCACTTGGGCGACGCCTCAACTCTCACTTTCATGCGCATTTCATCTGTGCTGCGTCTACTGCTCCCACAGGAGTCCAACGTGTCGGTCCCTGACCACCGCCGCACCAACTCGGCGCCTGCCAACCTGAACAGCAATCAGTACGGGGTGAGTGCTGTGCACTTGGCTCTGTCAGCAGTAGTTGCTCAGCACCCTTGTTCTATGTGTCACGGCTGTGAGCATCGCTGCCACACACACACCAGCGGCTGCTAAATTAAGTGTTGGCTCATCATGTGTTGTATTAACAGTTACCAGCTGCACCAGTGGCATGCTGTCCCCACACGCGCACCGTGTGCCTGTGAGTCAACAAGCATTGTCTGTGTTGTAGTATGTTTGGTACTGTGTGTGGCATTAACTGTTGCTAGTGGTTCTTAGAGTGTGCATTAGGCAGTCGCTGCCGTTCCGCACTTTTTGCCGCACACACCACTTGAAAACATACTTCAAGTACTTCTTGAAGTATTTGCTACAGCCAGAGCGTTGGAGTATATAGGCACCCGTGCGTTCTGACTGCAGGTGCACCACTACACCAACCAGTACATAATGTTGTCATCCACAAGTCTAACCATCTGAAGTCATGCCCGTTTTTGCCGGACCGACCGTCCACAGGTCGACTCGGAGCAGCTGCTCACCGTGAGCATGCGCATTGCGGCGGAGGACCCAAACCATGCGGCCAAGAGCAAGGTGTACCACAAAAACATGAACAAGCCCTTGGTGAGAACTGTGTGCCAGTACATGTCATGGGTCAGGCAGCTTTGTGCCGCTGTTGCCGTCGGTTTTTCTTAACACTCTTGTGGTGGTGTCGTTGGACCCCTTGCTCACACACTTCAAGTACTTCTTGAAGTAGTTGCTACAGCCAGAGCATTGAAGTATATAGGCACCCGTGCGTGCTGACTGCAGGTACACCACCACACCAGCCAATACATGCCAAAGCTAATCATGTGACATCATGTCCGCTTTTGCCGGTCTCTCCCCAGGTCGACACGAAGCACCTGCTCACCGTCAGCAGGCGCATTGCGGCCGAGCACACGAACCATGCCGCCAAGTACGCGTTATGGTTGGCACAAGTGGCCCAGAGAAAAGCCATGGTGTTGGTGAGAACTGTGTTCAAGTGCATGTTATGGAGCACGCAGCTTTGTGCCGCTGTTGCTGTATCTGCTGGTGCTGTGCACTCTTGTGGTGGTGGTGAACCGCTGCTGTTGCTACAGCTGCCGGTCATAGGCAGTGTACCGTACGCGCACACGTGCACGTACCCCTGCTGTGGCTGAGGTGCGCAAAAGCTCGCTTGATAATAATATTCCCTTGGTATCTTACGGTGTTTCTTCCACCTGTTCCTATGCTTTGAAACAGGAGAAGCTGGCGGCCGCGGCAGCGGCAGCGGCGGCGGCACCTGGCGCGGTGCCGCGCCAGATTGAGGGTGAGTTCACACCGGAGAAGGCAGCCAAGCTGGGGGCGGAAGGAGCCAGGGAGCGCCTCGCGGCCAAACAGGTACTACCCTACAACAGACAATGCACGCCTGCACACGTGTTTTCCTTCATAATCGTTACACAAAGTTTGAGTGCCATGCCAGCTACTATACATGTGTTTTTGTGCGCAGCAGAAAGGAGTAATGTACCAGTAGTAAAGTACCCCAACTTCAAGTGTGCATGCATACCATGTAGTGCACGCGTGAATGCCCAGCAATGGTGTGACCACAGGTGGACCAGGCACAACAGCATGCACACCGCACGCGAAAGCAGCTGTATGCTCTACTTGTGCTCAGCACGGGGCACAGATTGCCTCTGTACAAACTCCAAAAAGTACTTGAAGTACGTAGCGTCACCTCACACCCCTGTGCACACTACCTGTGCTGTGTTGGCCGCTCCCACAGATGGACGCTGACATTCGCCACGGCCGCACCCAGTCGGCACCTGCCATCCTGAGCAGTGTCAGGCAGGACAAGCCCCCGGCCCAGTCCGACCCGGTGAGTGCTGAGCACTATAGCTCTGTCTGCCGTAACTGCTCAGCACCCCTTGCTCTGGTGGCCTGGCTGTGGACACTGAAGCCACGTAGTACTTGCGCTTGCCAAGCTCTTCTGCTGGATGGTGCTGTGGTCTCATCATCATACTTCTGAAGTACAAGTTGTGTACTTCAAGTAGGGCCAGCTCAGCACTAGAGGCATGCCAGCCCCAGTATTAGCGCGCTGCGTGCCAGGAGTTTACCAGTGGCATTGGTCGTGTTGTACCACTGTAGTATGTTTGGGTATCAGTTTGGCATCGTCGCAGTTTGAGGTGTGGATGGTTGCTACTACTGCCACGCATTGCCATAGGCCATGCATTTAGCTAATACTGCTACACGTGGGCACGCATTACCTGGGTTCTCGTACATCACACGCCTTGCACGTACCAGAAATATACTTCGTGTGCCGGTATACAGCTTTTGTGCCCTTGTTGAAGTACGAAGTACTTGAAGTACTTCGTAGTATACTACTACTAGGTAGAAGTATGCTACAGCCTCGAAGTACGTATGTGGTGTGATTGTACTGCATGTTCATTGGCACGGCACACTTTCTGTCACATGACCTGCCACTGCCCGCCAGTCTGACTGTCTGCAGCCATTGCCTGCTTGTGTGCTGACACTTACTTTCCACAGGTGGACTACTCTAGCCTGCGGACCGTGCACGAGCGCCTCGCTGCACTGCTGGCCGGCAACCGCTAGACCGTCTGTGACTGCAAGTACAAAGCGGCGGAGGAGAGCCAAGGAGGCTACCAACAAAAAACAAAACAAAAGAAAGTGCAACGCAGTGTGGGCGACAGGGACTAGGAGTAAGGGTGTACAGAGCGTGGGCGTCCGCTGCCGACGGCGTGTCGCAGCGTTGGAGGTCAGGCGGTCGGCGAGAGGGACTAGGAGTAAGGGTGTACAGCTCGTGTGCGTGCGCTGCCGACGGCGTGTCGCAGCGTTGGAGGTCAGGCGATCGGGGTTCATCTGTTGTGGAGAGGGATACGCTGGTTGGGAGCGCGTAGGGCGCATACTGGTGAAGCACATGATTTTTTAGTACGAATAAGGTGTACCATATAGCAAAAGCACAGAGCGGGTGCATATATGTTTGAGAGACAGGATTTGTGGTGGCGCAGCCGGGCAATCGGCGGCTAAGGCGCCTAGCAGCAGTAGCAAGCAGCAGTGCTCAGCAGCAGCAGCAGCAGCAGCAGCAGTACCACGTATTGGGTGAAGACACATGCACACCACACCTCCTAGACACCCACCCCCCCCTTCACACACACACACACACCCTTGTATATCCCCTCAGCCCCCCCCCCCCACACACACTCTCTCTCTTGTACATACCCTCAGCCCCCCC
>JAULBY010025007.1:0-17340 GCA_032358315.1 Ophiocytium majus | reverse complement strand
GCGTGCGTGCGTGCGTGCGTGCGTGCGTGCGTGCGTGCGTGCGTGCGTGCGTGCGTGCGTGCGTGCGTGCGTGCGTGCGTGGGCGACCGGCCCGAGCAGCAGCAGCAGCAGCAGCAGCTCGTGATCCCGAGCGGGACCGGCAGCAGGTGCAGGTCGGGAAAACTCAGGGATCCCAGCAGCGGCAGTACCGAGCGGGACCACGAGCAGGTGCAGACCGGCGAGATCTCTGCTATAGTTGTCAATGTGACCTCTCTGTGTCACTTTGATGGCAGGTAGGGACTGTTGTTCACCCTACAAACAACGTTTGTAGCCTTCGGACTGGCCGGGAGAAAGAGAGCGCGCTAGTGTCGCCCCTCTGACCATCCGATTAAACTGATCTCACTCTGATACACACAACCGACCCACGAGGTCGGTTTTTTCATGCTATCACAATTGTAGCCAAGGCTACATCTTCCCTTCCGTGCCATTCGGAGGCAATAAAAGCACGACCTTCTCGTTCCCATCGATCAGCCCGCTATCCAAATTCCCATCGAGTTTCTCAGCCGCCAGGTTCAAAGCATCGGCCTTCAGCACGAGATCAACGGCTTTCAAGCAGATCTCAGCATCCCCGGAACTCAGTGCCTCATCGAGCACATCAACCACCTTCTCCTTCAGCCGGTCGGTGATCTTCCACCGTTTGTCCTTCATGAGTTTGCCGATCAGTTGCACGTTTTCTTTGTGATCGTCGTCGAGGAACCCGCCCATCTTTCATCTCCTTCTCAACCAGCAGCACGACCTCAGCAGCGGAATAACAGACTTCACAGATCCCACCACTCTTCCTGATCCTCTCCTGGGCCAGTTCCTGATGCTTCGTCTGTTTTCCTTCTAGCTTCTTCATCTCGATCGCTAAAAATCTCCCCTGCAGGCATATCAGAATGTCCGGAGTCCCGTTCTCCCCGTAGATCCCGCCCGGATACTTCACCGCGTAGATCCCACGGTCCCTCAGCCATTTCATCGCTTTGGCTTGTTCTCTGCTTTCGCTCGACATTCGGCATTCCTTCAAATTTCCAGTAACCCTTGGGACAAGGCAAAAATAAAGTTCTTCCACGGGCCTGATCTACCTGATCGACGACAACTCGGTAGTTCCGGCTGGCTCTTGTAATCGCCACGTACTTCAGGAACAACTCCTCGTAGAAGTCTGCCTGCTCTCCGGAGGCCTTCTCTGAACTCGTTGCGATGACGAACACGTTCTCAGCTTCCATCCCCTTTACGGAATGCACCGTCCCGAGTTTCACACTCGGATCCCTGACTTCGTCGCTCCCATATTGGTCGATCGCTCGGCTGATCAGACCGTAGGAGTCACTCTCCCATTGTCGATTCCGGATAAACCCAGCGAAGGCAGCAGTGGCACCCCAAACTTCCAATTGATCAAGTGTTCTCTCAGCCCTGCCAGAACATTCCAACTTACCCCACTTCGCTTTCGTCCCTCGGACGAACAGCTCGACACCGTCGACCTTCTGCGGGAGTTCGTTCGTCACTCGGCGCCAGTCGCTTTCTGATATCTGCTTTCCTTCAACCAACTCTTTGCAGACCAGCACGTAGGCGATCTTGACCGGAGCCTCCCACCGGCTCTTCTGCTTCTCTGATACTGACTTCCACGGGATGCCCAGCAGATCGAGTTGTTTCTGAATTCGTTCGATGGCGAACCACGCTCGCCCGAGGATCATGACGTCGCATCCACTCAACCGTCCTAACCCACCCAGAAACTCCTGCATCTCCACCATACCGACCGATCCATCCGGCACCTCCGAGATCGGCCTGCGTTCGTCATAGTCCCTATCCTCGCGAAGTACCGCCTCTCCCCATTCCAGAATCTGCGGCGGATTCCTCCACGACCGATTCAGCACGGTCCTGAGTCCGTCAGCCTTCGCAATAGCTTCTTGTGCGGCCATTACTCTCCAATCGCTTCCTGAGAAGCCGTAGACAGCCTGATACCGATCCCCCAAGAGCCAGACGTCCTCGGCAAAGCTCGCCAGCCTCTGAGCCACCAGCCACAACAGTGGACTGCAGTCCTGAAACTCGTCGACGATCACCAGTTTCAGTTCAGCAGGTACAGACCCGTTTGTGTACCCGCGTTTCGGCCTGAGATCCTGGTCGAATTCGATCCCGGCGTACCTGAGCAGGAGGTCAGTGAAGTCCATTCTCCCGGTCTGTCTCTTCACCTCCTCGTATTTTATCACAGACTTTGCCCATTTTAACACCGGGCTACGAGACGTGCAAATCTCAATGTTTTGCACTTTGGCTTCTGACCCGCTGTCTGGCTCATTTAAGGCTAAATACATTGGATTCTGACCGTCTCGTAGCCCGTTCGACCAAATCCCGACAGCACTTTCCTGACTGCTGTCGGAGGCTTTTTTACATATAAAACATTGATTTTTAACCATCTCGTAGCCCAAATCCACCAATTCCGCTGTGATCTCTGTTGAAGATTTGAAAACAGAATTACTCTCCTTAGTATCTAAAAACATGGTATTTGGGCTACGAGACGTATCGTTTCCCTGTGTTTTCTGGCAAATATCGCTCAGACAAGATTCAGAATCTGCTGTCTGGAAGTTGGTCGACGGGCTACGACAGGTATCAGATCCCTGTGTTTTCTGCTGAATATCGCTCAGACAGCGCTCCGGACTCATTTTCGAAAACATTGAGTTTTGACCCTCTCGTAGCCCAAATGCCACTTTTGGCACCTGGCCGAGGATCACTGGCTCATCAAGACCTATGAGTCTTGATCTGGCGACATCCCACTCGTCGAGTTCGTCACCTATGAGCGCAGCGAGAGTACCTCGTTCGCCGCCTCTTTGACAGCCGAGGTACTCATCAAAAAATTCCTGATCCTTCTTTTTGCTCGGATCGATCAGAACCTTAGCATCCACGCCGAGCATTCTCAAGGCCGCACTGTGCAAAGTCCGGAAGAACCCATCATGTTGGAGTTTCTCTGGTTCGACGCCGCACAACTTGGATGCTCGTTCAGCAGCTTCGGCACAGGCTGCCCTGGAGAAGCTGAAGAACCCGATCTCGTGCCATTTGACACCATCACGGAGTGCCTGCTCCACGATGTCAATGGCCATTCCTGTCTTACCCCCTCCAGCCACGCCAACTACTACACGCACAGTCCCCATCGCCTATCTCCTTCGTAGATTAACAATCCTTAAGTTTCGATTATCCCCATCATTGAACTCAACCGGATGGATAGGCCAGCCGCCGGTAACCATGAACAAAGCCAGTCTGCTCCCGTAGACAGTTTTCCTGCCCAGGTACATCTTGAGTCGTCCATCCGACAACCGATCGCCGATCTCCCAGAAGGCCCGTTCGTGACCCTCGATCCTGACACCAGCAGCAGTATCAGGAACTCGTGCCCGACATTTGTCTGGGAACAGCTTGTAGAACCGCCCTCTGTTCGGGTCATAGGC
Organism: Ophiocytium majus; assembly: GCA_032358315.1. NCBI lineage: Eukaryota > Xanthophyceae > Mischococcales > Ophiocytiaceae > Ophiocytium > Ophiocytium majus. The sequence goes on along the minus strand of JAULBY010025007.1, from coordinate 13,894 downwards.
GACCAGTTCCCCGAAGACATCCCGCACGACCAGTTCAAAGACCGGCTCGCCGTTGGTCTTCCTGACAGGCCGACTCTCACCATCGTCGCCATCCCCATCAACCTGTTTCATCACCATCCTGAGCACAGCCAGGTTATGGAGCCTTCGATTCCTCCGGTTCCCATCCATAAACAGGATCCAGTGGTTCAGCCCTGCCCCGAGCCACGCTTCGGCTGTCGCCCGAGCGAGCATTTCATCAGACATCGACGCCATGGCCTGCTTGAGCCCAGCAGTAGCACTGCCGACACCAACTCCATCGCCCGACCTCAGATTCCCTCGGTTCGACACTTCCACGAGCCCATCGAGCGGACCCCAGTGTTCACCCTTAACGACCTTCCAGCGTTCGGCGCTTGGCACCGACACCCTCCCCGAGTTCACCGCAGTTCCCACGAGTTTCTCCTTCGTTAAACAAAAACGGTCGGCATTCTCACGAACACCGACCAGAAAATCACAGACGCGACGAGTTTCAGTTCAATTCATCGCCCCAATCATCCGTTCCCGCAACCGCTCCACCTTCAACCGCTGGGCCTGATAGATCGCCTCGAGATCATTCTCATCGAGCGTCAGGTCGAGCAGCAGAGCGGCCCGTTCGACACGCATTAGCCCACCTTCGGGCATACGGACGTTCCAGTGGATCTCGTTCGATTCCACTCCGTTCTCGCCCATATCCACCATCAACCGCCGGAAGATCATCCCTTCGATCGCCATGGAGATCTCATCGGGCGTAGCGAGCAGCACGGTGTTCACCCATGGCAGGTTCATTCGTCCCTCACGATCTGGTTATTGACAATTCGCACGATTCGTTGAGTCCATGGCAGCGAGGATGGAAATACCAGTTCGTTATCGTTAAGTTCTGAGTGTTTCGAACCTACTGGATGCTCAATCCACATTGTTTGCTTCGCGTCTGCAGTTCGTGGTCGCGATTCATACCACCACAAGCCTCCGTTTGAGTCCTGCGCGACCCATCCATCCTTGATACTTTCCTGTTCGGCAATACGAGGTACATTAGGGTTCACCAGTTTTGACTGGTCGGCAACCACCGTATCCTCCCAGCCCACCTCAACAATATGTTCCGTCCACGGCAGATCAGGATTGAAGACAGGGAGATCGGTGAACAGTCCGTGCCCGAGTTGTCTCGCCATGCCACCACCGGCAATAACGAGATCCCACTGCCCGATATTTTCAACTGGGTGTGGCTTCCTACTGTAGAACCAGACCCGTCCGTCTGCGTTAACGGCAACCCACCCCTTCGAAAGCGTCAGAACACCCGGTCTCCCAGGCCATGCGCATACAGGTTTACGTTCCGGCAGACGTTCGACGATGGCGTACCCGCCACTCAAGTTTGAGTCGGCTTCTTTTAATTGACCGTTTCCGGCGATGAACCACTCCCCAGTTCGGGGTCGCCCGATTCGAACCAGTTTCCAGTTCTTAGGTACGCCTTCCACTTGTGGAGATACCGATTTCGTTTTGCAGTCTTCCATTGTTCATGATCCTCTCGAATTTTTGCGAGCATGTCTTCGTAGGCATGCTCAGGGCAGTATTGGAATTCATCAGCTCGGCGGAGAACCGTCGAACCATCTCTCATGAGGATCTGAACGACAGACCCTTCGGGCATGAGACCGACCTCTGACCGACCAGCAGGCACAGAGATCACTTTCAAATATCGTCGTCTGGCCAACGGGTCACCAATCAGGAACGGGATCGCGTACATACCGACGCGCCAGTCGGCAGTGATGTCAGTCTTCAGATGCGGCATCACTCGCCTCCCACGAACACAAACCCAGCTTTGACAGCTTTGTTCCGCACCTGTTCGACATACTGTCGCGACACGTTGAGTTCTCTACCGATGTCTGACTGACTCACACCATCGAGCAGTCGCTTGATGATGCGAAACGACCGCACGCCGAGGCTGGCAGGAACTGCGTCCTTGATGACAGTGACGTTGAATTCTTTGCAAGCCATCCGGACCTTCGACTCGCACATCTTGGTCTCTCGGCAGACTTCACCGATGGGCTTTGTCTTGCACAGTTCAGCGGCGATCCTGCGGTTCTCCTTGCGTTCAGCATGGGTGATGATCTCTTTGATCTTCACGTCATGCTCATTGCACGCCACCCCAATGGTTTGGCGTGAGACCTGGAACTTCTTCATAGCCTTGAAGAGTCCGTGTTCTTTGACATACTCGGCGATGTCATATCGACGAGCGACTCGATCTTCATGCGACAGGCTCAAGGATCACCTCCGTTCCAACGAGTTTCATTTCGAATCGATCAGTTGATGTGCTTGCCGTCGTGTGTTTCTTACACACAATGACCGACATCTTCACTTTGCAACCCGCCTTCAGGCAGGCGAAGATCTTTGTGATCGCAGAGTCGCTATTGATAAGCTTCTCTTTGATCCCGCGCGGCTTGATGAAGAACGACAGGTTCTTCACGACCAGAGGATTCGTCCAGAAGGAGAACCACGCATCGAAGCCTGTCGCAGTTTTCTTGCCGGTCACATAGATCTGCGTGAGCAAGTGCTCATCATCCGCGACTTTGTAATCAGGCAGTTCAATCCCAGTCATCATCATCTCCTTTTTTCTTATCGACCATGAGTTTGTCGAGCCCCTGCAGCAGCGGTGGGAGCCCGATGGGTTTCGGAGGTTCCATGAGCGCCACGCACGATGCCCCGCGATCGTCGAGGAACCAGACAGGTTTACGATTACATGGAGCCTGGCACATTTGTTCGGCCAGGATCTCGGCCAGATCCAGTTCGCGATCAGAGAGCCCCGCGCGATCGCCGAACTTCTTACGGTAGGCCTGGTAGATGGCGATCATGGAGTCCTTCCAGATCTGAGGGACTTCTTCGTACCGATCGCCATCCCGGCTCTCTTCGCGTTCAAACAAGAATGATCGCTGTGTCGCCATGCGGCACCTCACGAGAGTTTGTAGAGGATGATGCCGAGGATGAAGCAGATTAGGCCGAACCCGAGCATCATGATTGCGTTGATGCTTCGAGTTTCCGTTTCAATCGCATTAAGACCATTCGTCACGGTCGCGTTAATGTGATTAACGGAGTGAGTCTGTCTCGAGATCGCATTAGCAACGAACTGATCGACAGTGCCAGCCTGCTTGAGTACCTGTTCAGCAGCGGCAGTATCCACGATCTGCTGCAGATGTCTCCGGAACAGATCCGGCGATCGCACCGGCGAGTTCTCGAACACAAACCGAGCCAGCATCAACTCCCGCTCATCAATCACACACCCAACACCAAGGTCCGCATCACTAACAATCTTCCGGGCCTCATCAACAGACGGCACTTTCATCGTCTTCTCCTTCGGGTTCGCCACCTCGTTTGAGTCAAAACAAAAACGACTCGATACCGAACAGTATCGAGTCGTCAATTGATAGTCAATGAATAATTCTTGGAAAATTCAAATTATGGAGTGAACTCGCCGAAGAACGTCTTTCTGAACTGGACCCATGCGTGTCCGAGGTTTCCGACTTCCTTGTCTGTTGAGTGCCCAGAGCAAATCGCCTGATGCTCAGTAGGCGACCAGTGGTTATTTGCGATCAGAGATTCAAACAGTTCAATGTCCTTCTTTTCGTCTCTCACACCATGCATTGTAAGATACGAAACGCGAGCACATCGGCCTGCGGACACTTTTAGTGCATCCTCTTGGCTCAAATGTGCGTCTCGTTCCTTCGATTCTATCAATGGGAGATGAGCGTCTCCGTATCCAATCATTCGTGGCGACTGCCATGCCATCTTGTATCTGGCCATCTCAGCAATGTGCCTGATATGCGGTTCTGCCGCCGGATGACATCGCAGTTTGAAGAACCACGCCCAGGCCTTCGCGTTGCCAGTGCAGATTACGGTACACCACATCCACGGTTCGAGCAGTCTGTTCGGGATCTGCTTGTGCAGACCCAGTTTCACGAGCATCCACGCGACCGCGATCGCCACCAGACGAAGCTTTAACCACAGGAATCGGCAGAACCATGCTTTGACCTTCCCGACCTGCTGATCGGCCTGCATGCCCTTCTGGGCGGCTCCCCAGTAGATCGGGATCACGGGGTTCTCCCAGACCTGCCGGATCATCTTGCCGACCGGGATCGCGCGGCTTGAGGCGACATTGAACGAGAACACCCGATGCCTCAGATGTTCTGCATGGACGAACCGAGGATACGTCAGTTCCATCGTGGTTAGCCTGGCGTCCGGTGCGAACGACGGGACGCTGTCGGCCAGTATTTTTGCTTCGAAACTCAAACGACACTTCCTTCCTTCGTAACTAGTCAGCAGTCCGTACCTTGGACTTCGATCGATTTTTGTAAGCATGGATCAGGTACGTGTTCCATGCGAGACGCAGACGTTCCGCGTCCAGTTTGCTTTCAATTGGTCCTACAGGCACCTCCGGCAATGACTTCCCGGATTGCGGCGCGACGGTATGCATCCGAGTCCCAACGGGATTGCCGAGAGTCGTCCGGAGCACGTAACCGTCAGGTGTTTGATTCAGAACTACGGATGGTTGCATTGATTTGATCCAGTCTTTTATTGAGCATCTCAGCGTGATAGCGACACTTTTGGGATATCCGGTCAGGAACAATCTCGCCACGGCAGTGGTACTCAATTGCTTTCTGAAGGCTGATTGAATACTCGATTGATTTCTCAAAACGCGATTGAAGTGTGCGAAGATGTTGGACTATGTCTGACACAATTACCTCCGAATCGCCGCCAGTGTGAGCGACTTTATCAACGCTATGTAATCTTCATCATCGAACGCGGTCATGCCAGTGTGATCTCTGAGCAATCCCACAGGCTTATGCTCCATCGTGTAGGCGTACCAGACCTTCTGAATGTCGGTCTGGTCGCTGAACCTGTTCTTGAATTCCATCTTCTCAAGGACGAAGACATTCTCTCGCCGCAGGTTGAGAAGGTCGCCAGTCCGTGTGAAGACGTACTTCTTCGGGTGCCAGACGATCTGGATCAGCTTCCAGACTTCGATCTTGTTACCCGAGATCTCGACAGCCAGGCACTTGAGGCCTGACTTGCCGGTGATGGTCAGTGTGGGCAGACGCACAGTGTCGACCGACACGTTCCCATCCCTGTCGATCTGGTATCCCGGAGCGACAGGGATGTCTCGCTTGATGAGGCCGGTCATACCTGGAATTTTCCAGTAGCCTTCGGTTCTTCAAACAGCAATGTGCAGTTCACCCGCAGTTTCGCTGACGGTATCGCACGCTCGAGGCACCACATGATGAACTCATCGCCTTTGTGCGTGAGTCGATCGGACAGGACGAAGTTGTCACAGTCCTTCAGTTTCAGTCGCCCTTCGACGATCTCGAGTTTTGTGTCCTTGGATGGGAACGGTTGGTTCCTTGCATCCATCGGTCCAGGACGGACTCCCGAGAACACTTCCAAAATGTCTTCGAACTTGTCAATAACCATTACGCTTCTCAATGGACACCTTCCTTACGGCAAATTAAGCAAAACAACCTCGAACGCACGAGGCATCAGAAAATTCTGTCGACCAACGTGGATGCATCGCAATCCCCTAATTCAAACACCAGAACGACTCAACCAGACAGTCACGTTCCCGCTCGAACTGATCGAGCACAACCTGCCGTAACTCCCGCATGGCCTGCTCGTCCTCCAGCGGAGTCACATCATTCCCGTCATCATCGAATACCTCGATGGATCGCACAGCAGGATCAGACACACGCACCTCACCATCAACGGATCCGTCTTCGTTGTGGTTCGTGCGGAACACCACAGAGGCCTTCCCGATCAAAGAGTCTGTGAACGGGAACTCGTCCCACTCAATCCGATTGAGCCCGACACGGACACCCCGCAGGTCGAGGCGATTAACGATGAATGCGGTCATTTGATTTCTCCTGTGCAAAATGTAAAAGCGATGGCGGATCCTACACGATAGTCAATCTATCGTCAATGCCTGCTCTCAAGATTATTCTTTTTCGACAATCTTTCCGTACCAGCGACCTTCCGCAGGTCCACCGATGAACCTCTTCGGTGTGAATCCGCATGACTCAACTGCCTCTGTGAGGTGTCTACTCGACACAACTCCACCGAATGCTCGACGGTACTGATGCGACAGTTCCGACAACTTCACGAGGAACCACAGTTCTCCATCGACGTAGTACAGGCCTGTGTTCGGATCTTCCGGCAGTTTCAGTTTGGTGAGCTGATCGCTCCCTGGTGTCAGTTTCAAACGGCCACTGAATCCATTACCAGTCTCCAGCCACGCACGCAGCGCGGACACCAGCGAGTGTCGTGGACCGGCCAGACGATCGCACAGATCCTCAACCTGATCGGACAGGCTGTTCTCATCGCGGACTCTGACCTTCGCGTTGGCCTGCAGGTATTCTTTCAGCCCTCGTGTGATCCCGTTCTTACCCTTCGAGTCGTTCTTGCGACCGTTCCAGACGGTCTCCCAGTTCCAGATCGTGAACGTGCGACCGAGGACCATTTCTCCACCAGTCTCCTGCTGAACTCGTCTTGAAAACTTCCCGGCGATATCAAACTCGGCCAGAGTCATTTGAATATCGTTCTCGATACCTGGCACTTTGATCTCGACTGTTTCTTCATCGCCTTTGACGACGTATGTCATTTCCCACTTACATCGCCACTCGTCGATGCGATCCGGGTCTTCGTCGATCATCCCGAACATGGGATCAAGACGCAGATAAATCTGATGCTTCTGGAGCCATCCACCGAATGAGTCTGTGTCGAGATCTGACTTCTCTTCTGTTGGTTCAGCCTGGGATTCAATGAGTTTCTGTGCGAGCTTCTCTTCTAGTTCCTTCTCGATCTCCGACCGCATAAACTGCTGGCTCGATCGGAAGATGTTCTCCAGTTCCAGCTCGCTCTTCGGAGGATCACAGACCAATGCATTTTGACCGGCCAGAATCATCCACACATGGTCAATGATCTCCTGTTCTTCGAGACCATTGATGCCTTTCATCTCGAACATCATCCGCCACAGGCTGTTCGCATACTTCAGCAGGCTGTGGTGACGACTTCCGACTCCGATCTTCCCTGTTGGACTTCTGAACTTCGCTGTGCCTGATGAACTCTTTGTTCCTCGCGTTGACTCCTGCCTCGAATACTCCTCACACAACCACTCGACCACATGCTGAGGCAGTTCAGGGATCGCCATTTCATCCAGCGACTTCCCATCGACCCATGCGTACCGAGCGCCGGTGCGGTGCAATGACGGGGGAGCAACCGACTGAGTCTCCAGTCCCTTGCCTCCGAAGCGGAACTCGAGCCCATTGATCGTCATGTTCGCAACAGGCGGAAGCTTCTCACTCCATCGGTACAGACGGTGAATTGACTTTCCGGATGTGTAGGACGGTGCCGGATAGTCACCAAGAAGTGTGTTGGCGAATTCTCGGCCTTCCGGCGAGTCGTCTTCGATGTCAATGATCGCCTTGTCGGCAGCGATTCCATGACAGATCCCGAGAACGATCCCGACGTTCCAGTCATTCTGCCCCCACCGTTCACGGATCACTTCGACATCGTCCGTGGCGCTCTTCCCCCAAGCCTTTTCGACGGGGTGTTTACCACGGGAGTTTTCCGGACACTTCGGATTCCCGCACGAGCACCGCGTCTCAGACTCCGCGATAATCGGGTAGTGGAGACGCACAGGGGTCAGTCCATGCCTGACCAGATCCAGCACACTGTCCAACATTTGCACAGGCATACTTCAGTCCCTTTCGAGGTTGCGAACCACGCACGGTATTCACCTCGGCAGAAAAGTTCAAGAGACTTTCATGATTTTGACGATACAAGGATTGACTTTCGACTATTGCCTCTCTTAGGATGCCACCATGTTGACCGTAACGCTTCTGACTGTTGGATTTGTCTGTGTTGCACAACTGATGGTAGTCCTGACGTATGGACTGCCAGACTGGTTGTGTTAGTCAAGGAGGACTGATGCTTGTTTTGAGCAGGTGCAAGGATGAAGTAATTGTGATTGGCGAAAACATTCGCATAACGGTTGTCGAGATTAGGCCAGGTAAAGTAAGAATCGGAGTCGATGCTCCTCGGGACGTTCCTGTCCACAGGCTGGAAGTGGCTGAGGCGATTGCGAAAGATCCAAAAACTGTCGTGACGCAATGACAGTGCTCTGGTGCTGGCGAAGGCGAAGTAACTCTCATGTTTCTCGTACTTTCGGGGAGTTGTTGTAGCCGGTGCGTTAGGTTTGATTCTGAGCCTGGGGGTTGTAACGAGCCTTCTGCGGGGACCACCCTTCCCCTCCGATCGGAATCATGGGTGCTCATTTGTGGCATAGACGAGGCCGAGTGTCTGACTCGGTGGAGGCGAAGTGGTATCGCTGGTCGCGTCGACCTGCTTCGAGGGTTCGAGTCCCTCCAGATGAGATAGGGCGGAATCCCGTGAATGCTCTACGAAAAGTCACCGGGAGTTTGCAGGTAACTCAGTTTGCAGGTAACTCAGTTTGCAGGTAACTCAGTTTGCAGAGTCCTCTTAGCTGAGGAGGCCGCAGGTTCGAGTCCTGTCCTGCAAGATAAGCGTCATTTTGTTTCAACCGAAGGAGTAACTTATGGAAATCGATCAAGAGAAAATCTTCCTCGACGCAATTCGCGATGGTGTTCGAGAAGGCATCAAGCAGAAGTTCAACTCGTCATACCAGAATCCGCTCGACGGCATCGTCACTGCCGCGCTCGGCAGGCACAAAGACGACATTATCTCTTTGATCTCCGAGAGCATTGGATCTCTGCTTGGCAACACTGACTTCAGAGACTCGATCAAGGCTCAAGTGGCATCGCAGATGTCGAAGCAGTTGGTACAGAAGTTCGGTGGCGAGCTTGAGAAGCAGGTCAATGCACTGAAGTCTGATCCGGCGACTCGCGCGAGGATCACCCTCGCGATCGACAGCATCGTCACGAGCAAGACATAACGCAGATTCTCACCAACTATGTGGCGGCGTATGTTGGCCAGATCGCATGATCTCGGAAGTTGAGCACCTTGAATGAAGTCGCACAGGCCAACGTCAGGCCGGAAACCAGTTGCAAATGGGAGACTGTGACGGCTCGGAGAGACGAGCAATTTTGACGCCGGTATGAATCAAGGTGGCTCAAAGGTCTCATAAGCCTTTCGCGGTGGGTTCGATTCCCACACTGGCTATTCCCTGAATTAGTTTGGATACATTCGGACTGCAGGCTGGATGATCGAAAATCCTCGTGAGCAACGAGTGGACGATGGTGTGAATCCATCATTGAGGGAGTTTGCGACAAGCAGCACTGGTGTGCAGCGCGCCGCATAAGCGTGAAGGGGTGGTTTGATTCCATCGTGCGTCTTTACATCGTCTTGCAAAGGCGGATTCGTCCAAACGACAGGATACCGGGGGCAATCCGGAGATGCATGGGTAAGAGCCTGCATCCGCCTGAGCATTTTACTTGAAGAGAAGTCATGGTTGTTCAACAGACTTGGACCCATCAGCCGCCCGCGATTGAGTATCTCGACAATAATGACCGTGTTCTTCTTGATGCTGCGTTAGGTTCTGGCAAGTCATACATGGCAGTGACTCACTGCAGGAACAGATTCTCTGGCCCGACAGATCGCATTCTTGTCTTATGCCCTGCCTCAGTTATGGGTGTCTGGAGAAGAGAGTTCAATAAGCATGCGAAGGGTGAGTTCGATGTGCTTGTTCTTGATGGCAACTGGACGTCACAGAAGAAGGCTGAAATTGTCTCTGAGGCATTTAATCTTCAGAAGGCAACTCGCAGGCCTCTTGTTGTTGTTGTGAACTACGAATCTTTTTGGCGAGACGCATTGTTCGCTGTATTTCTGAAAGCGAACTTCACAAAGATTATTTGCGACGAGTCTCACAAGATTAAGTCATACTCGGCGAAGTGTTCGAAGTCGGCTCATCAACTGACGATGTCAGGGGTAAAATCTAGATTGTGCCTTAGCGGCACTCCAATGAATAACGGTCCCCAGGACATCTTCGGCCAGTACCGTTTCCTCAACGACACGATCTTCGGCAGATACTGGACGCACTTCAAACGCCAGTACGCTGTCGAGAATCCGCACGTTCCGGGGATGATAATTCAATGGATCAATCAGGAAGAGTTCAAGCAGAAGGTCGCGAAGCTTAGGTACTACATCGGGCCGGAAGTTCTGTCGCTGCCTGACAAGTCGGACACGTTCATTTACACAAAGCTCGCTCCTGCTGGTCGGAAGGCATACGACCAGATGAAGAAGGAGGCATTGGTCGAGTTAAACATCCAGACGTCCTCCGGCGAGCCACAGATTGCATCAGCTCAGAACGGTGCCGTACAGTTCCTGCGACTTCTGCAGTTGGCTCAGGGCTATGTGAAGACCACTGAAGGTGAAGAGGTCAACACGGACACTGAGAAGCGTCGGGCGTTACTCGACATTCTGGAAGGACTGGATGAGCCGGTCTGTGTCTATGGATGGTTCAAGCATGATCTGGCGTGTGTTAAGAAGTGCTGTGAGATCCTTGGTCGTCGGTATGGCGAGTTGTCTGGCGATCGGCACGATCTCACGCCGAACGCTGAGATGCCAGATGATGTGGACATTATGGCTGTTCAATGTAAGTCTGGATCCGCCGGGATCGATCTGACCCGCGCGGCTGTCGGGATCATTATGAACTCTGGTATGTTAAGCCCAGGGGACTACGACCAGATGATGGCTCGTCAGTATCGACCTGGGCAAACACGGAACGTGCGGTTCCTGCACCTTGTGACAGAGCGGACGGTCGAGACGAAACTGATCGACAGTCGAGGGAAGAAGAGGGACTGCATCAGGGCGATGCTGTCGGATATCGTGGATCCAGCGGATGAGGTGTTCTGATGGCATTGAAGGAAAAGAAACCACCGGCACCGAACACCTGGAAGGAATGCGGACTCACCCGTGAAGAGTTCGACACGATCGTCGAGTATGTCGTCATGAACGACTGGGGATGGTTCGCTGATGGCGTGTCTCCAGCGAAGGCTATTAAGAAGATCAGGGCGACTCAGTTCCATGGACGCACGCTCTTTACACTGCCACTACTCAAGGAAGTTATCAAGAAGTCGTGCAAGTATTTCGGAAAGCGACTGAAGTGCAGGTATTCAGACAAGAAAGAGATCTTACTTGACTGTCATCGCTGGGACGCTATCAGATCGGCGATAGGTAAGTACCAGCATCGAATTCAAGGGAAAGGTATCACCTTCGCTGTGCGAGTTCTCAGACTCGATGTGTGCTGTTCGGAGAAAGTTCTGTTGTGTTTAACCAAACGATTTCATGTGTGGGAGTGACCATTGAGTCTCATTGAAAAAGCGAAGCAGTATTCCGAGTTGCTGAAGCAACTTCAGAGTCAGAGTAAAGAGCAGAAGACTCTGGAGGATCAAAAGTCGACACTCGAGCAGGAACTTGTCGACGCCATGGCCGACGAAGGGGTTCCGCAGATCAAACTGGAGAACGGGATGACTCTGTTCCGTCGCATAGACACGTTCTGGGGGGCTGCGGATGGCATCGAGAAGGAAGACCTGGTCGATGTTCTGGCCAACCATCCGAGGACGATGGACCTGATCGCACCGAACTATAACGCAAATTCTTTGAGATCTCGGGTGAATGAGATTGTCGAGAATGGAGAGTTCGACGATACTTTGGCGAGAGTTCTGAAGAAGATTGAGAAATCGAAGATCGGTTACCGAAACTAGGTGTGAGATGTCTGCGAATAAGCCTGTGATCCGTAGAGGTGTTGGAGTTCCGAAACCCCCTGCAATGGGGCGAAAGCGTCTGTACGACTTCAGTAAGTTGGAAGTCGGCGATGCGATGGACTGCGATGCCTCATACGGCACGATTCACTGTTCGGTTGGACGATACAAGGATAAGAACCCGAAGCAGGACTTTGTGATTTCTGTGATTGCGAAGGATCCTGCGAAGACTCGGGTGACGCGAAGTAAATAGGAGGCATTCCGCACGTCAGGAAGATTTGTGCCCTTGGCGAGAACTTAGGATCTCGGAGTAGGCCGCTGATCACGGCTAATTTGGGTGACGTGACTGGCGAGGAGAGACTCGCGGATTTCAATTTAGTAAATGGGATGGCTTGTGCGTTGGTGGCAGGAACGCACACCGTGACTGGGTGATGTGGCGTAGACGGTGGAGAAATCCGCTGTTCCCGAAGGCAGTCAGAGGGACAGAAGTGCTAGATCGATGCGGTTCGAATCCGCACCATTCCAATCAATTAAAACATTTGATCGTTGGTTGTTTGTCCGTTTTGTTCGTTTTGGAGAGTGTGTTATGTCGACAGGTCTTGCGCTGATTCCACGTACTTCGTATTTGGCGATCTCGAATGCCCCGGAGGCTATGGAAGCCCTGGCTGCGATTCGGGAGAACATGGATGGCGAGCAGTTCCGTGACTCTGACCTGATCCGGGTGAAGAACCCGACTGGTGGATCTCTGAACTTTGAGATTGAGACTCCGGAGGGTGCGATTGCGACTCCGAAGATCGAAGGTGTGATTGTGTATCGCTGCAAGCAGGGAGTGCTGTGGCAGTCTGAACGACCAGGCGATCAGAAGCCTGTTCTCGTCACTGACGACATGAAGATCGGTCGTCTGCAGTGTGACTGGGCTGAAGTTCCGCAGGACGTCAAGGAAGGCATTGCTGCGTCCGAGCTGACCGAGGCTGAGATTCGTCAGGACGATCGGTTCAAGACGATGCCTGCAGATCAGTTACCTCGTCTGTTCTGGTGGGATGGACCGAAGGCGATCCCATACGTCCAGTTTGGCACGTCGACCAAGGGAGACGGTCGTGGCAAGCGAGCGAAGGAGTATCAGGTTCTGTACGTTCTTCGTGAGAAGGACGTGTTCCCGATCAAGCTTCGCCTCGGGCCGACCAGCATTCGTCCGACTCGTGACTACATCGTGAAGATGACTGACATCGCCTACACAAGGGCAATCACTCAGATCACGTTGAAGGCTGAGAAGAACAAGGCTGGCGACACGTACTCGTTTGCGCAGTACAAGCGAATTGGGATCCTCGACCAGGAAGCTGCGGAGCAGATCCGAGCCCGATTCACCGATGTCATCAAAGGCCAGCATGAAGCAGGCCGAGTCTCGGTTGAGATGGACGTTGAGTAGTTGATCGATAGCAGGCCACCTTGGATGGGGTGGCCTGCGATTTTTCTCAGGGTGAGGAGCGGAACTTGTATTCGGTGGGCGCAAAAACAAAGGGGAAACCGTGTCAGACGAAGTAAAAATCAGAGAGCACGTTGACGCACATTTCAACAAGCTAAACGGACTTACCATTGAGTCAGTTCACGTCACAGACGATTTCGTGCTGTTTCTGTTGTCGGATGATAAATTCACGACGATTGAAGCGAACTGCGATGATGATGAAGCGTACGTCAACACGTACGATCAGCACTCAGATTTGTGGCTAACCTACAAGGGGTTCGATGTTGAGTTTCTTCGCGAGCATCGACTGCTGACGGCGAAGGCAATTGAGCGAATTGAAAAAGACAAGATGAACCGAGAGGCACGTAAGCTCAAGGAAGAGCGGGAAGAGTACGAGAAGCTTAAGGCAAAGTTTGAAGGCAAATGAGCAGCGGTATTCCGTTCCGGTAGCATTGAGGAGAATTGTCGTGCAAGTCAAAGACCCGTGTTTTAGTTGTCAACATCGCGTGGATTCAATCGCTCGTGTGAATAGATACCGTGAGCGAAATCCACAAGGCACAGGAATGCCTGCCGATCCTGCGCCAAAAATCGAATGTAAGCAGCACTCAGGATATGGTGTAGATGATGCAACAAAGATCGAATGCCGTGATTATCGGTCGGTTGAGAATCAAAAGTAACAGCGGTGTCGATGTCCGATAGTCATTTT
>JAULBY010025006.1:0-44853 GCA_032358315.1 Ophiocytium majus | reverse complement strand
CAAAATGCCAGGCCGAAGCCTGTGGGGTGATTTGTCCACCTGGTGAAAAGCACCAGACTGCCCCCACACCTACACGCGCCGGTCAGTGTCCTTGAGGGCTAGGGATGATTCAGAGGACAACTACCATAGTGTTTCCTGAGTATTCGCATGCTATACGCAAAAAGTATCAGTGCCGCGTCTCACCTGGCCGGCATCGTTCTCCAGGATGAGGTCCGCTCCCGACGACGCCAGCTCCCGCAGCACAGCCACACTGTTCGCATACACAACGCCCAGCAGCACCACCGCCACGCCGCAACGATGGCAGAAGCCAGAGTGGCGGCAGCAGCAAAAGGGAACATACTAGAATGTCAGTATACTCTGAAGTCTGAGTTCAGCGGCCGCACCGAGCACCACATGTGCTGTGAAATCTGTGCAGTGCTGGCACTTTGCGGCAGGGCGGCGCATATTTCATGGGGTACATATACTTCCAGAAGTACATATGATACCAAACATGGCCATGCTCTGGTGCGATTGTAGGCGTCATGTCGCCCGGGAGTGCTAAGGATGTTGACGGCCGCAGTGCTCAGCAGCTTGCAGCAGTGCTCAGCGGCACACGCGCAGTCCTGGCACCCTCACCGGTTGGCCTTGGCAGCGTAGTGTGCAGCCGTCATGCCGCGTACCTGCAGTAGAAGCATACACACAAAAAATGTCCAACAGCAGCAAAAATGGCCAACAGCAGCAGTGCGGGCATGGCGGGATGTGAGACATGCCGAGCACTCCCCTTCACAAGACAGGTCCAACATGACCTGCACATGCACAATTCCAGCGCATGCTCGCGCCGCATGCACTCAGCTGTGATATGTATTGACATGAACGGGTGAGAATTCGGTTTTAGTCTACCAAGGCATTTGCTTCTTCAAGTAAGTGATAGGTGAGGTCTGTATGCTACCTTCTGCTCTTTGCTGTGGCCAACCAGCTGCGGCCGCGTCGTGTGTGCACGCAATCACTGCAGGCGGTGGCATATGCCACCGCCGCAGCAGTACGGACGCATGAGATGGCAGCAGCAACAGTTGTGCACATGTGCGCACGGCTCTAAGCGGAGTTCGCTAAAAGGTGCCGAACCCTACTCAGCCAATGCCTACACACTCTCTGCAGGGAACAAGCACTGTCATGCCGCATGTAATATGAATGAACTACGACCACGACATAGAAGAATATATATATAGTCTAATATGTATTATGTATGTGCATAACATAAAAACACACATATACATATATATACACGGCCCGTACCGGTGGGGAGACCTAGAGCTTGTCGCTCCTAGATTGAGTTTTCATATACACTTCAAGAGTATTTGATGCGTTTTGTACTTTGTTTTTGACAATAATTTATTTTTTGCAACTGTCGCAACCAGAGGGAAAGAGGCTCACCGTTGCCGCGTCGCAGTCCACCCACAGCTCTGACAGCAGATAGTGCACCTGTCCCAGCAACAGTTTTATTTTCCCCACCAGGTGTCCACACCAGATAGATGGAGTCACGCACAGCCATGGCAGCCCGCGCCAGCACCAGCAGCAGCCGCCCGAGCATTGCCAGTTGCGCCAGGAGTAGGGTGGCGCCAGTGAGTGGCAGAGGCGCAGCGTGGCAGCAAGGCATGTGAGTGGCGGGCCAACGCAGTTGTGTACACTAACATACGAAGCATATACAGTATACCAATACTAGTAGTACTAGGTATAAATACACATTGGCCATGTTACAACGTTCATACAGTACTGTACCCCCCCGGTAGTACTCTTGAAGTAACAAATAATACTTGCTGCATAGTAGAGTTGGGACCGCGAACCAAAAGTTAATTATCGTTCTATGTGGCTGGTTTTGCGGTTGTTTTCGCGGTATTTCGTGTTATGAGTTGAAGCTGGTTGTTGAAGTTGGTACTTAAAGTTCAATTTTGTCAAATGATCTGTTGCCTGTACACAACTTCAAGTTGCCTGACACTGGTGTGTGTACCCTCTCCTCTGACTGCAGTCAGCAACAAAGCCCTGGTTATATGCGCCCCTCCCGTGGTGAACTCGATATTTCACAAAAAAGGCGTGATGGCGGCCACACAGGGGGGTGGGGATGGCGTTGCAAGAGGCCAATACCGCCAAATGCCGCCTGCTGTTGGCAATAGTTATTTTGCGGTATTGATAACGTGTACCGCGAGGCCGAAGAGTTAGTTATCGCGGTATACCGCCAACGCGAAAGAACACGTTATTTCACGGTATTAATGTTCGCGGCCCCAACTCTACTGCATAGTGCTATTGGTATAATATTGAGGTATACTGCGTGGTATAACATGAAATTCACTTCTGAAGTACTACAGTAGTATGGTTTTTTAAAACTATATCAACATAAACGCCCAATGTGGTGAAATAAACTGGCGCCCGTGCCCTCACAAGCAGCTGCAGGGTCATCGCAGTGTTGTGAACCAAGCCAGGTCTGACACGAAGAAAAGCGAAGCAAACCTGCGTGTTGGCCTGGACCAAGCAACACAAAATGCAGGCCTTCGTTTCTGGGCAATGTGTTTGAGCCTCTTCCAACTGTCATGGAGCAATGGGCTCCAGTCATCACACCCAGGAGGCTGCCACTGCCCCTGATATATCGTCGTTTGTGTCCTTTTCGACCACATTTCCACACGTCCCTTGGCGCATTGATTGCATGCATGCTGGGTTCTTGCACATCCGCAGGTGCAAACCAACGAAACTACACTGCTGTACATACCCTTTCCGAAACACTGACCCACCCACCACGTCTGCGTGTTCACCCTCCGGTAAATACCTGTGGCACACACATATGTACATACCGGTACCTCAAAGTATTTATAAATAAGGATATGTGCACGGTGTGGTATACATAAATACATGCACATGTACATGTCATGTCCCATGTGTGTACTGTACATGCCATGTGACATGTACCATTCGCGTAAAACGCCCCTTTCTAAAACCCACCATGTCTGCATTTCCGCCCTCCGCGTCCAGGTGCAGCAGCAGCGTGCACATGTGCATGTCACGTGACATGTGTGTACTGTACATGCCATATGACATGTATCTACACTACTGTTTATGCCCTTTCTATAACCCACCATGTCTGCATTTCCGCCCTCCGCGGCCAGGTGCAGCAGCAGCGCGCCAAGCCGCTCTCCCACCACGCTGGTGGCCACGCCAACCACCTTTTGCGCCTGCACGCCAGCGCACAGCACACGTGCGCGTGCAGCAAATTACTGCTGAGAACATGAAAGCGGTGCCACTGGGTTGTCAGAACAGCAGGGGTGACTGGTGACATGGACCCCAAGGACCTGTGCATGGCAGCAGCACGCTGCGCATTGTGAGGTAGACTACACGTCAGGGGCTGAGGGTCCTGCTACATTGCGCTCTCGTACAAAAGCCACAAACACACACTGTGCTGAGCAGCACACCACACTGTAAGGCACACAGCATGCCGCAGCATGCCGCAGGACTCACCTGGCCAACCAAGAATTTGAGCGCGTCCGCATCGCCGCCGCGCACTGCATCAATCATCTGCTGCACCACCTGTGGCAGCCAATCATCAGAACACCCGCGTCGGTGGACGAGGACAGACCCAAAACACAGGGACAACACGAGGGAAACTGTGAGCGGCGGTGCTGCACACACAAGTATGAGTGTGCCCATGCGTACGGCACCAAAAGAATTAACAGACAGGTGCAGCAGTGAAGGTCAGCAGTAGCTGGTGTAGGCTATTTTGAGTACTATAGTAGTTTCATTTATTTGCACTTGGGGGCGTGCAAGAGCCCATGACACAGTAGTACTTCAGTAGAAGGAGCACTTGAGAGTACTCAATCAGGCTCATGCGCGCTAGGAGAGGGTTGCGCGCCTGCCTAGGAAGGGCACCAAAAGACAGGCTGATTTCCAACATGGTTTTGAGCAGCCTTTTGTGTGCAGTGTAGAAAGAAACACGTGTGCGCATGACATTTTTTGCCATTTGTCACCTTCGTCATCTTTAGATGCGCTGGCAAATGATATGCTCTACACACAGACGCAGCCTGCATAAAATGCTCATTGCATTTCTAGTCTATGAAGTGCACATGAAACTCACTAAACATGAGTTTTTGTTACCTCGTCAACCGCCTCATCGTCCCCCGTCTCACTGGCCGCAACGCTCGGGTGGGTGCTGACAACGCTGCGGTAGTACACATTGATGGTCTAAAAAAGCACCAGCAGCAGTAATGGCAACACCAGCAGCAGCGGTGGCAGCAGCAGTGGCAGTAGCATCAGGGGTAAGTGGCAATCGTCAGCAGGGCCAGTGGCCAGAAGGGAGTATGCGCGATGCCGCTGCTGCTGGCTGCAGGCGTTGACTGCTACTGCTGCTGAGCCCAACGCGCGGCGCTCAGCAGCAGCAGCAGCGCAGCAGCAGGAGCAGCAGTCCTGGCACCGCAAGCGCCTGCACAGGCAGCGCAGTGAGCAGATGGTATGCTGTGCCGCTGCACTCACACCCAGAATCAATGATGCAGCGCCAGAGAAGCAGCGTGCCTGGCCACTGCCATCAGCAACTGCAGTGGCAGCACTGCGTCGCCGACTGCATGTGGAGCAACATCTGTCTTGGCCGAAAAGTACCTTGAAGGGTCCCGCCTTGCGCAGGTACTCGCTGATGGACAGGTATGCCTTCACCTGCTTGGCTGCAGCAACAGAGGGGCAGCACCGGTGCCCAGCAGCCGACAGGTGAGTTCAAAGCAACGCAGCAGCTGCTGCTGCTGTTGCACGGAGAAACCACCACAGCTGGCATTGCGGCCCGGTGTCCAACGGAAAGAGAAATGCTTACAGAGCAGGGCAAGGGGTAGCAATTCTGACCACACCATCCTGTCGCCGAAGCAAACTCGCATTGAGCTGAGTATGACAGCAAGTACGGCACAGGAGCAGTTCCGAATCACAGCTTGGAAGCCCTCTCCCGGTCAGCGGCGCAGAGCGAGTGTGAGGAATGGCCGCCAGCCTGCCGACACTGCATCCTCTCACTGTGCGACTGCAGCGCAGTCTGGCCGCCTGCGAGAGTGGCCGCAGTCGCAGTTGCTGGGCAGGGTGCGCTTACCAGGGCTGTGAGAGGGAGAACGGGACGCGCTCCTGCTGCTGCCCCTCGCCCTGCTGCTGTCACTGCTGCTGCCGCTCCTGGTGCTGCTGCCCTGCTCGCTGCAGGAGCTGTAGGTTCCGTCGCTGCCGTAATCCTGCATGTTTGTCTACGCACCCATGCCAGGACCACACTCCGCCCTGCCAGCCTGGCTGCTGTGCGTTGTGAGTGTGTGCACATCATGACGTGCGTGCGGTTTCGCCCCACCGAATTTGCGCGAAACTGGCAGAGGAAACAACAATATTTGGGTGATTTGTGCCCCAAAAAGACAAACGTCAACTTGAACTACAGGTGGAGTGACAATGAATTGCGAAGCGAGACTGTGACGTGCGACCACATGTGCTAACTGGTTCAGCGACACAGCACCAGTGCCACCAGCAGCAAGCAGCATGCACTTGCAAAAACCAGCCTGGTGCGAGCCAAGGTCTTGCACTTCGCAAGTTAAATTCAGTTTTGTCTACTAGGACTCCGCGAGACCTCATGGCCATGACATGTTTAACTGATGCACACTTACAACCTAATATATCTAGTATGCTTTTGAAATGTTTGTAACATACATCCTGTACATGTGTGTACAGTGGTGCAGTAATCGCAGCAAAAAGGCACCTTTCACAAAGCACATGCTCGCTGCTGGCCATGACCACACGCACCAGGTTCACGGCAGCAGCAGCTTAGCTGCTGCTCGCAGGCGGCGCCGCCACGCCGCCGCGTTCTCAAAGCGTTCTGGCACTGCGTGATGAAATCGGCCGCCTCCTGCAGGTCGGCATCGTCAAACTCAAGTTGCCAGCGCCTGACAGCCTCTACTCCCAGCGCAAACGCGCCCACAGCCTCCAGGCGCGGCCAGTTCTCGGACGCCAGGCACAGCGCCCTCACGGCCCCAACGCCACTGCTGTCCGCGCACATGTCCCCCTCAACGGTGGCGCCGGGATACCGCCGCATGGTGCGCGCCACGAGCGCGCACATGCCGGCGGCGCCGAATGCCCGCGCCATATCCGCATTGTCGTTGCAGGTGGCCATGGTTACAGTGACGCCCGCCCACTGCACCTTGCTAGCGCCAGTGTGCGCGCATGGCGGCCACAGCGCCAGCGCCCAGCCCCGCCTGGGCGAAACGGGCGTGGTTGGACGGCAGCCCGCACAGCATGGTGATGGCAGTTAGTGCGCGCTCGGCGACGTCGACGCTTCGTGAGCAGCGGTGGAGAGCCTCCACCAGCAGCTCACACACGCCTGCCTCGCTGAGAGCCTGCCGGCAGGGTTTTGATTTCTGCCGGGCAGCACGCGGGTTGGTACAGCAGCAGCACGGCCGCTGGTCAGTGGGGAGAGTCGCGTGGGGCGCCATGATAGTGCATCAGTTGCGTTGACTGTCATGGATGGCTGTGCAATGGATCGCAACATGAGCCGCCGCCATGTAGCTTAACAATAGCTGGTGCGGTGACGCGTGTGGTGGCCGTCGGATGCTGCACGTGCCGCTGCACCATGTAGTACGTGCCACGGCATGCGGGAAGAAGGGCTCAAGAAGGGAGTCTGCACACATGACACTGTGGCACATGCAACCTCAGTGAATGGAAGTTTAAACGCATGCCACCAGCAGCCATGCCGATGCCACCAGCAGCCATGCTGGGTGGCCTGGCGGGTGCAATGGTACCACACACTGCTGCTGTCGTACACCCCCCCCCAAGGCACTACAGTTGCGGCGGCGCACCAAGGATCGCCACATGCGGCTGTGCCTGTATGTACTTGAGGTAAAATACTGTTTCCCACACAGTACATGGATACATGAATGCAGTCGTCATGTACATGTATACACTGTGTACATGATACTTCGAGGTATGTACGTGCTACACTGTACAGCGTACATAGCATAGAAGTACTTCTGCAAGTATACACTTACACACCAGTGCCCTCAGTATAGTGTGCAAAGTACTTCAAGTACATGTATGTGCAATACGGTAGTATGTTGAGGCACAATTCGAGATCTCACCAGAGCAACAGTTGCAAGTGCCAGCACAATGTGTGAGGTTGCGCACGTGTTGCCGGCATGGGTCCGCATTGCTGCTGCCAGCACCTCGCAGCCGCCCGCCGCACGCAGTCTTTCCTGGTCCGCATCACGAGTGGGGAGGCGAAGGGCAAAAACTGCAGGTAGCGGCAACATCCAGCAGCAGCAGCAGCAGCAGCAGCGCACTTGCCAGGGAGCAACAGTGACAGGTGCGCCGACACCACAGTGGACAGGAGCGACCGAACAGCGCGCCCCCCGTGCCAGTGCATGGAAACTGTGTGGGTGCAACAAGCTCAGCATTGGCAAGTAGCTAAAGGAACCTGTCTAAACCAGCGTGAATGCGCGCCACTAGGGGTTGGCCGTGACAGCGCCTACAGCGCAAGTGCGGCTCATTTGCTGTGCTTGCGTCCTGCGACCACACACATGGTAACTACTAGTACCAAAAGACTTGAAGCACGTGCGCTCAGACCTTGGCATGTGCTGCTGTGACACAGGGCAAACTGCGGCGACTACCAGTTTGAGGTGCAAATTACACACAATGTCAACAAGCGCACCAGTGGCGCCTACCCATTCAGCAGTTGACCCATATATATATGGTATACATATATGTACATGTTATATGTTTCAAGCACATACTTGCAGCATTGTCAAAAACCACTGAGAATTTAAGACACGACAATGTGAATCAGTCCAGTTCCGCAGACGTAGCCTGCACTCACTGAAGAAGGCAGCGCCTGCCATGACGGCCTCCGCATTGTCAATATGCCGTGCCATGGCAGCCGCAGCCAGCTCTATAGCGCCTGCAACAGAACAGCGGGCACACCAGACATGGTTTGAGGCGGTAAGCATTGTGCCACTGCCACAAATTGACAAGTTCAACATCGTATAAATATCATAGTAATTTACTCCAGAACGTGCAATTTTTTTTTACACGTACTATAAACTATATAAGTATAGGTACGTACTACTAGTAGTACTTCTAGTATGTACAGTGTATATATGTATACCGTACTTCTGTACCGGCATGTACTGTATATACAGTATAAATACATAGAAGTATACAAAGTAATAGGTACTTGGAAGTATACACGCGGATTGACAAGGTAGACCATCTTGTTGACTTTAGCACACAATGCACTAGCCGCCGACGTAACATAATGCACTAGCCGCTGACGCAACGTACAGCATCAGGTCTGAGCAAAGATAGGCGGGCACTTAACTTTCTAACCTTTTTTTTTACTTTTAACTAACTTCTTGACCATGCACAGCCACACACACACACCCCTCCAAGGCTTTTAGGTTGCCTAGTACGGACTTGGTGCTTGCAGGCTGTGCGCTGCACATGCTGAAGTCTAAGTCTGAGTACATACTTCAGAACTAAACTTCCGAAATATTTATGCTTCAAAGTATGAAGGACCACTGCAGTACATTTATACTGCCTCTGGCACATCGTCCTACTCAGGCATACATGCTTGCTGTACTTCACTTGGCTGATACCATACAGCTAGGAGTACATCTATAGATATGTGCCAACATATTCCCAGTTGACTGGCACATGTCGGCACCCAGCCCACCTGGGTCGTTGCAAGTCCACAAGTGCAAAGGAATAACCCTAGTGCTGAGCAGAATGCGCCATCCAAGAAAGTTGCCAGCAAAAGGTACATACCTGAGTATGTAGTCTGTATAACATGAGTATACACATGTACTCATGAGCCACATACTATTGTAGCAATTCGAAGTATACTACAGTAAAACAAGTGCATGACATGTATTACATGTACTTTTGCCAGAGGCTGGAGGACGAACCGCCGTCACTTACAACTGTACAACCCACCCAACGTACGTGCATTCTGTGCCGTGCGGTCCCCACCCCTCTCATATGAGTGACTTTCATAAATGCTGACTCGGCTGCGGAAAATTCATCACAGCACAGGTGCCACTGGAACCGTGCCAGACCTGGGCGCTCACCTAATGCGCACAGGGTCGTGCCTCTGAAGGGTTCCTCATGCAGGTATAGGTTCAAGGCCACCAGCTCATGCGCCTGCACATCCGCATTGTCGCTGAATGACCGCAGCCGCTGCAGCCGCTGCAGAATTTCCACTGGCAGACGCTGTGGCGTGGTGTTGGCCGGCTTTCGCCAATGCGGTGTGCTAGTTGCGGCCAGGCGCTGGGGCTGCGGCATCACAGCAGCGGTGAGGGCGGAGCACTCGAGCTTGTGCACACTCCAGTGCGCCCTCTGGCATTCCTTGCTGCAGTAGGCAGTGACCACGCACCTGCATTCAGTAGGGTGTGGTGGCAAAGGATGGGAGGACGAGCGTTGTTTCTCATTTGTGTACCTAAACAAACACTTATAATAATTCAAAAATACATTGTGGTTCACCCACGGCCGCATTGCAAAGCTTGTGTGTTGTGTGAGGTGTTGCATAGATAGTGTTGGTGGTTTCATTGTATTGGTGGTTTCATTGCTTTGCACTAGTGGGCGTGCAAGAGCCCAGGCATGTAAGCAGCATAAAACGATGGCCATGCCCGGTCCCGTAGTTACATACTGACAGCTTGGCACAGCCAGTATTGGTGATTGTGCACATGCCAAGTGGCAATTTGTGTGCTGGGTGCTGCACTTCCCCAAGGTTTCAGCAGAAGTCCCCACAACATGCAGCGATACAAGTGGCTGTTGGGATTGCACGGCAAGGGTCCTATGCACCATGGCAAGGCAAACCTTGCAGGGTGTATGTACGCAGGTAGTCAAGCGACTTGATGGTGTATGGTGGATAACATGGGCTTTGCAGCACCCACCTCGGACGCTTCTTCATCTTTGTGGCGTGCTGCTTGTCACAGCTTGCACACACGTTTGCGGGCGTTATTGCTGCCGCTTCCCCCAACCCCTGCCCTGCGGGTGCTGCCTTTTCCGCCATGGGCTCGACCACGGTGTCCGACCCACCCCGCTACTGTGGTAGTAGGAGTGATCATCTATCTCATCATTCGCGTCCTCCTCTTTTTTCGTGAGAATTTGAGAGCGGAGAGAGAATGGCAGAGAAATGGGCGAAAACAGGACCGATTTTGTGTCCACCATCGCCAATGGCGCAAAGCATACTGGAGAGCAAGACGAGCGGTCGGCAACAGCGATGCGCAGGGCAGCGCAGCCCCCGTCCGGGGACGAGGAGCAGCGGTTTGACGGAGAGGAGCCTCTGATGCCGGCGCAGGAGGATCAAACGCAGCAGCCAGCCCAGCAAGGGTGGCAGCAACAGCAACATGCTGCGCAGCCGAAGTTCCTGCTCGGTGGGGGCTTGGACGGGCCCACCCCTGAGGAGCTGGCCCGTCGTCCGCTGGCGTTGAGGGTGGGTGCCACTGGTAAAATTAGTAGCGCTGCGCTAGTTTTACTCCTGTGTGCAGCTGCCGCACTGCTAGGTGGTGTAAAGGCTGGTGATGTCCTCGACCTTGGTGTCACTTCCACAACACAGTTTGCGTGGCCCGCGGCAGGCCCGCTGCTGCTGCCTTGCTGTCAACCTCGGAGGCACCTACTGCCGGGCGCCTTGTCTGGCGCGCTACATGTATAAGACGCTCGTGAGTGCCATTTCTGAAGTAGTAGGTTTGTTAAGGTCACAACTCCTGTAACGTAGCATTTGCAGCTGCCGGCAGTTGGCTTGCACACACACAAGTTGAATTTATGCATGTGTGCTGGACAGTAAGCATCAATGGCTGTGGTGTTACCTTGCACTGCGTGTAGCTACCATTCCAGTAGTACATTCATTCTGCATCGTTGCAACACTGCTGGAGCTGTCGCTTGGTCAGCCAGACACGCCACAACCCCACCCTGCTGCCTTACCACAACACCCGCAGGCCGAACCTCAGGTGTGTGTATACGGCATTGTGTACATGCACAAATCTAGTATAAACGCATATACATGTAGAAGTTGACCCTGTTGGCGGCCACGCAATATGTAGCACTGGCCGCGCTGCTGCTGTCAGGACACCACAATTGCGGCACCAACCGTTGCAGACTCCAATATTGAAGGACGCGCCTTTGCTGGAGGCAGCTGTTTGCGCAGGCAGCAGACGCCACTGTGGTCATGTGTTGCTGCTGCGGTGCCTGCATGCTTTGGGTTGTTCTTTTGAAAGTTTAGCGGTGACTGTTGCGGCCACACGGCAACTCTCCTCTTAACCCTCCATGGAGCTGCAACACACACTCCAGCACGCCCAGCCACATTCGTGGTCTTCAGTATGCACCAAACACCACCACCTGCTGCCGCTGCCGCCTGTGCACTAATACTACTAGTACAATACTACTCGGAGTATACACACGTCATGTACTTTCATTAACACCACTTCCGGCGCGGAAAGCCCTTTGCACGTGGTGTGCGTGTGACCAGAAGGAGCATGATCAGACATGCCGTTGCGAGCGAACCAGCTGGCAGTGCTCAGCACTGCGTACCCCAAACAAAGCTTGGCATGTCGCCAGAGCACTACTCTAACAGATCACACCATGTTTATTTATTTGGTGTCTGCTTTGTGTGCAGTACCTACCCATTATGCGCCCGTGGGAGCTGCCAAAGTCAAAAAACGCGCCCCCGCCCGTGGTGCCAGGCCTGCAGGAGAGCTGCAGCGCGAAGCTCGTCCTGGGGACAGCCGGAGGTGAGCGCGCAGCTGTGTAGCTGCCTGTAACTGCCTGTAACTGTACTGTAACTGTCTGTACTGCACTGGTAACTGCCTGTAACTGTACTGTAACTGCCTGTAACAGTACAACTGCCTGTAACTGTACTGTAACTGCCTGTAACTGTACTGTAACTGTACTGTAACTGCCTGTAACTGTACTGTAACTGCCTGTAACTGTACTGTAACTGCCTGCAACTGTCTGTAACTGCCTGTAACTGTACTGTAACTCTCCGTAACTGCCTGTGGGCCAGCCACTTGGTCAGTTTCAGGTTTGCTTGGCGCACCACCTGACACTTCTGCAGAGTTGTTGTGGCGGCTTGCGGCGTTCATGTACGAGCCAGATGTTTGCTGGGCTTAGGGAAGTTCCAACATTGGTGGCTGCATGTGTGAGCAGCACCTCCAGCTGAGTGCGGCCGTATGGTGACAATCCAAATAGTTGCCGCAGAGCTTGAGTGCAGTACGTGTCTCCTGTAAGTGCCTCCATGTCACACCACCAGCCTGGCGGTTGCGGACCCCAACTGCGCACGAGACAGGGAGCGCGCTTCAACTGTGTTGTTGTTGTGTTGTTGTTTGTTTTTGTCGTTGTTGTTGTTGTTGTGTGTTGTTGTGTGTGCATTCTTCTCTGCCTCAGGGTTTGGCATGGGCCTGCTGTTTGGCATGTTTCTGGGGGCCATGGGCGATATGCAGCCAATACAGATCATCAATGGGCGGGAGGTGCCGCAGGCGCCGCTTAAAGAGCAGGTGAGTTAATTGTGTGCAGTGACAACTTATGTACTGCTACAGTAGAACAGAAGCCGCAGACGGGTTTGGTCAGGGAGCATGTGTAACTTGCGAAACACTTCTAGCAGACAATTGCAACTGCATGGAAGCGGTTATCAGCCAGCCTGTTGCAATTAGTCATGCTGGGTGTTGTTGCCAGACCATAGTGGCAAGGCACCATCGCATAAGACGCGTTATGCGCAGCACCTCTGCGTCGCAACCACGATGACTTTATAGCTGGAGCCACAGCGTTGCTTCCAAGCCGAGAGCAATGTTTTGGGCCAGCCTCCACAGCAGCATGCAGACCCCACATGCGTTTATTCACCACTTCCATGTGCTGCCGCGCAAACATTGGAAGGCTTCCTTAAGCCAGCCAATGCGTGCTGCCACCAGTTCTCAAACCGTTCATCCCACCACATCGCGCGGCCTGCTTACCAATGGCCCGCCCGCAACAATGGCATGGCCAGCACATGCCGGCACGCCGCCTTGCGCGCACCACACCACTGCCCTGTCAGTGTGTGCCACACATGATTAGCCACCTTGCTTCTGCCAGTAAAGTCTGACATCATCTGTCACCAAAGTGGTTGGCTGGGTCGACTAGCTTGGTTGGACCCAACAATACGGGGCGGGTACATTGGTTTGGTACCCACACAAATGCCTTGAAACATTGCTACCCCAGCAATTACACCAGCTGACAACGGAAAAGAGTGGGGGGTGACAGGTCTTTTTTGTGGCCGTCAGAACGAGGTTAACTACTTCCGCACTAGATGATAGTGATTGCGGTAACATGCCCCCCCGTCCCCTTTTTGGCTGGCTTGCCGCGCACAGGCACGGCTGGCGTACCTGACCACCGCGCAGCGCAGCATGGGCATGGCAAAGAACTTTGCCAGCTTCTCCGCCATCTTCATGGCCAGCGAGTGCGTCATCGAGAAGATGCGGGGCAAGCACGGTGAGAACCGGCCGCCACCCCAAACGCACACACACACACACACATGGCAGCGGATGGGGCACCGGCCACCCTAGAGCGCACACATGCGCGCGCGCGCACACACGCACACATTTATTTTGGCACTGTGCCGCACTGACACACACACATCGGCACGCACACACAACGCGCGCACTGATGCACACACACACACACACACATACACACACACATGCACGCATACAGACACACACACATTTGGCACTGATGGCACACTGACGCACACACACACACACACACACACACTCACAAACACGCACACACACACACATATTCGGCACTGATGCCACACTGGCCATGTGCGTACAAGTGCCGTTTTGTGCTAGGCAGCGAATATTGCGACCACAGTTTTGCCGCTGGCTGAGGTGATGTCGCACCAGGCATGCTTGAAGCGCAGCCTCATTCACAGCAGTGCTTTCAGATTCAACCACGGTCTCGCTGTGGGTGCTTGCTTACACTGGCTACGCCTGTGTGCCACTTGTACTAAAATGTCTGCGCTACCTCACCTGACATGCCACCCGCCAGCCCGCCCGCCCAGGGCTCCATGCCACCCACTCCACTGCTGCGCAGCACCGCAGCAGCCTGCGGCGGCCTTTCTCTCTCGCGATCATGTATGCAGCAGTGCAGGCACTCGCCCACGGGGCGCCCACCTATCATTTTTACAGCCCCGCCCTTGGCCTGGTCTCACCTGCCGCACATGTGGTGCTGCCTTTGGTGCTGCCGCTGCCGTTGGCCTGACCTCACCTGCCGCACATGTGGTGCTGCCCCTGGCGCTGCCGCCGCTGCCGCCACGGCCGCGCACAGACATGATGAACAGCGTGTACGGCGGCTGCGTGACGGGCATGGCGTTTGGCATCAAGCAGGGGCCCGCTGCGACGGTGGGGGGATGCGTGGGCATGGCCGCCTTCTCCGCAGTCATCGACAGCGTCATGGGGCACTAACGGCACACGCCACGACAGCTACGCAGCCCAAGCCTGCACACGGTGCCGGCGCAGCAACAGCCCCTGCGCATGCTGCTAGCGCTGACCGACACACGAGCTTCAACTCCGGCGAGGCAGCGCGCTGGCATCTGGGCTGCATGCCGCGGCTGGTATTGGTGACTGAGCAAAATCATTGCTGCCGCGGTCGGGCACCGCTCCACCGTGCGGTGCTTTTTGTTGACATGCGGATGCGGAGGTGTGCACGGGTGCGCGTTTTGCATTCAGAGCAGCAGCGAGGGCTGCTTGCATGTGAAGAGGCGCTACTGCCGGTGCTGTCACACGACACACACACGGTGGCGCAACTGTGCTGCTACCTGGGAGGTGTGAGGTAGGGACACAAGGCGGCTGTATACCCTACGGCGGGCCGGCCTGCCCACACATGTGTGGCAGGGTGGCGGCTGGTTGACTGCTTTGACAGTGTCAGTGGCGGATAGCTGCAGCTGGCGCAGGTAGGAAATGTGCGTGGTGGTGGGCGAGCACCACCCCTTGCACTGTTCACCGGCTCCCTGCCAGCGCTCGTTAGCTGCGCAAGACGCGCAGACGCTCAAGGGGCCAGAGCTGCGACGTTATGAGCGCAACGGCGGCACCGGCTGCAGCAGTCACTTGCTGTGGACAACACCTGGTGCTCACCGGTCGCAGCCGGTTGCCAGCCACCCTGGGCATGGCAGTGCCACACATGCACATGCCACTGGCATATGCACTGCTGTGCCAGCACAGCCGTTGGCACCATTGCTCACCAAGCACGTGAGGTCATGTCGATGCCAGCCGCACATTGGGCCCCTTGGGACCAGCGGGTTGGTGCACATGATGTTTGGCACAGGCAGCATGCCGCGCGCACGCACATGGTTCTGGCAGTGCGGCTGCCATGCTGCAAGTAAAGAATATCATCACTGGTTATTTTTTGCTGTTCTGTGCTGTGCCTGCGAATGAATGGGTGCGGCTGGTGTGCTTGTGGTCAACAAATGCCTGTGTTATGCGCAAGCCTGCAGTGTACGGCATGCCCCAGCGCCCTGTACAT
The DNA here is from genome assembly GCA_032358315.1 of Ophiocytium majus. Classification (NCBI taxonomy): domain Eukaryota; class Xanthophyceae; order Mischococcales; family Ophiocytiaceae; genus Ophiocytium; species Ophiocytium majus. The sequence goes on along the minus strand of JAULBY010025006.1, from coordinate 29,352 downwards.
GTTTCTGTGTTGGGCATGTCTGCAACATGTTTGTAAGGACTACAGTAGTCACGTGTGGCCATTGATTACTACAGGATGCTGGCATCCACATGACCTGGGTGTTGTTCGTTGCACACCCACAAGCGCAAATTGATACAACTACAGAAGGCATTTCGGATACCAGATCTAACACACAGTGAGGCACATCAGCACGCTCATGCTGCACACACACACACGCACGACAGGTCAAAACACATTGTGCAGGGGTCACCACAGTGGTGCCACGGCGCCTACTCCGAGTCTGTTGCCACGGGTGAGGGTCCTCTCAGGGAGTTACACTAGCTCCGGTACTGTAGTACACTCATCAGGGATGAGCACCATATATAGCAAGGGAAGGGAAGCTGTTTGTAGCACTGTCATGTAGCAGCTAGGTGGCACACCGTGAAGCAAGTGATCACTTGCCTCTCGTTTGTTTTCCATCCAAATTTGTTGGCTGTCTCAGTAAACACCCTGCAGGTACAGGTGACACGCCTCAATCTTCGGAGCCGTGTGGAAACGGATCAGCAGAACGGTGATCCGATCCGTGGTGGACTCGCACAGCTTGACATGATGATGATCTGCTCAGCAGATTCTGCTGCTGCACCCAACACTTGGGCATCAGCCACCCCGACCAGGTGAGTACGGCCAGGCGCGCGGTGGCTATGCGGTCAGCCCCGTGGCAGGCACCCGCCCCGCCCCCCCCTCACGCTGCCCGACACACGTCCTGCTCCCGATGTTTGCAAAGTTTAACGAAGACCAGCTTTTGAGACCGTCAGCAGCGTCTGCTGCGGCGAAGTGTGGCGCCGCTGTCTCAGGCGCGACCAAGGCAGTGCCGGCCGCCGTGGCAACTGCACGCACCAGCATGCGGGTCTTCTGCCTCGGTGTACGCCCCGCCTCGCGGCCCCGCCGCCTCACGGGCCCCCGCCTCGCGGCACCCTGCATCCGTTGCTGGCTCATCCTCGGCTTGACTAATTGACTAATTAACCAATCTAATTACAAGCTGATTCGTTATGTGCGCATATCGTTATGTGCGCATATGACGTCTGCATAGGTGGTATGTGGTACCTTTTCGCTGCGCTTTCTGACCACACAACGCACATCCTGGAGCTTGGCAGTAGAGGACTCACCTGCCATACTTTGCTGCTGCCCCCCCGCACTGCACCGCCACTCCCCTCTCCTATCTGCAGGCACTGCGTTATGAGACACGCCGTGGACTGCCCCTGGGGCACCACCACATGCTCAGCCAAAACGGGGGCACCTGCTCGTGCTGCGCTAACGTGAGTCCCAGTGACTACCTTGTGCGTTTGCACCGTGTGTTGAGCACGCCATTGTGGCTTTAACACAAAGCCGGCAGCTCCTCCCTCTTGCCCTGTCGTCCCGTAACGCTCTCCTTAGTGGTGCCCACCGAACCCTTGCTTTTCATGAACTTGGCTATAGTGTACCTTTAAAGTACATACCTCAAGTAGAAGTACAGTGCACTCGCGATATGGTGCGCTTTGCTTTAGTGCGGTATGCGGTGTAGTGCGGGGTCCGCAGGCCTGTCACAGACCACATGACTCTGTATAAAAACGATACACAATCCCCACTTGATTTAGTGCGGGTCTCGCTTTAGTGCAGGGTGCCAGGGGGGTGACACTACCCAGCACTAAATCGCGAGTGCACTGTACTTCGAAGTGCTACTGTGGCAGACCAATGCTACAGTTACTGCAGTGTGTGTTGGCCGCCCCAGCTCAAAGACCGCTGCACAACTGCAGCAGCGCTGCATCTGTGGATACATAGCTGCACTGGAGGCAGCTCCAGCTGCCAAAGTGCGCGTGTGCACCAGTGCTGTGAGCGTGTTGGGCTCTGTACAAACAACAGGAAAGTCTGGGGGGCGACTGGGCGGCCTATCAGCTGAGCTGAGCCAGGAGCCTGGTCTGTCTAGGGTGAATCAATGACAGATGCCGGTTGGAAGTTTTGTCTCACGTGCATTCATGCTGCTGCTGCAACTGTATCGCGCCTCACTGCTTGCTGTCACACGGTGCAGTGCGCAGGGCGGCCACTTGCAAGTGCTGCAGCGGCATCGTGCGCTGCGGGCTGCGTGTGGAATAGGTGAGCCGCAGTTGCTACTGCTGCGGTGACCTTTCTCCCTTCTCTTGGTGACATGGTTCACCGTAGCTGAAGTGGATGATGATGCCTCAGAAACTTGGCATTCCAACACATGAGCGGCGACTGCAGCAACATCAGAGACTGTACCTGGAGGTGAGCGCTGACGTAGCAGTATGGGAGTGAGGAGCCAGGAGCCACACTGCAGGTGAGCGTAGGGCACTTGGCTGCCCACAGCGGCCGCAGCAGAAATGGCTTCGGCAGGTGACAAGAAACGGCAGCAGCGCTCAGCAGTGCTCACAGTGCATCAAAACAGGTGTGCTCACATCAACTGCGTACATACCATATGGTATGTGCCAACGTGAAGAGGTCCAAATAAATACATGAATGGCTGTCCTGGCGCCATGACTGTAAAGTAAATTGCAAATGAATTTTTTTGGTGGTTGACAACTCTACTACTGTACCGGAACGGGTTGGGAAGGCAACAAAAGCTTATTGCTGCCAACCCAGGGGCTGACATTGGCGCATAAACCGTGGCGCGCTTGGTAAGCAAGCGGCATTTTTAGGTGAGCAATATGTGAGCACGGTGGTGAGCACCAGCAGTGTGTCCCCACACCGATGTGTTCTCACCGCCACGAGCTGGTGGCGTGAATGGTTCTGACACAGTTGCCACCACCGTAGCAAACAAAGAGCGCCGCACTCGCGCACACACAGCGACATTCACGGGTTTTTTTTGCCGCAATGTGTGCTTGAGTGCTTTGATGCGCACCTGCGCACAGCAGAGGTGAATGCGCACGGTGACGCTAGGTCATTCCTTTCGGCCTGCCGCCATCACTGCTGCTGCGGCAGGAGTGCAACCCTGCTGCCAGAGAGCTTCCTTTTCGGCCCATGCATCTTCCTTGCGGCAGACTGTGTACCCCAGCTACGTTTCTGGGACATGTCGGCTGCCTGCGCAGCAGTGGTGGATCTGCAGGGTGATGCAAGGTTCGCCTTCCAGCCTGCTGCCACCATATGAACCTGTGCCGGGGATGCATGGGGTGCTGTAAAGCCCGCTCTTTGGTGTACTGGTGCACCTTGGTAGGTCGTTGAAGTAGTCACGGATGTTTGCAATACTGCAGCTACGTTTCTGAGGGCCATGCATGCATGCCCTTGCAGCAGAGATAGCGCAGGGCGCCACAGAGCTTGCTTTACGGCCCATGTTTCTTCATTGCGGCAGATTGTGTACCCCGGCTATGTTTCTGGGGACATGTCGGCTGCCTGCGCAGCAGTGGTGGATATGCAGGGTGATGCAAGGTTCGCCTTCCAGCGTGCTGCCATCATATGACCCTGTGCCGAGGATGCATGGGGTGCCGTAAAGCCCACTCGTTGGCCATAAGGTGCACCTCGGTAGGTTTTTGTAGCAATCACGGATATTTGCAACACCCCAGCTGCGCCTCTCAAGGCCATGCGTGTGTGCCCTCACAGCATGCAGAGAAAACTCAGGGTGCGACAGAGCTTGCTTTTCGGCCCATGTATCTTCATTGCGGCTGATGTCTACCCCAGCCATGTTTCTCGGGGCACGTCGGCTGCCTGCGCAGCTGTGGTGGATGTGCAGGGCGATGCAAGGCCAACTTGAGGTTCGCCTTCCGGGCTGCTGCCACCAAATGACCCTGTGCTGGGGATGCACGGGGTGCTGTAAAGCCGCTCTTTGGTCTACTGGTGCACCTTGGTAAGTTGTTGAAGCACTCACAGATCTCACCACGGTAGGTCGTTGAATAAGTCACAGATCTTTGCAAGACCTGGCTACGTCTCTGAGGGTCATCCGTGCGTGCCCTCAGTGCATGCAGAGATAACGCAGAGTGCCACAGAGCTTGCTTTTCGGCCCATGTTTCTTCATTGCGGCAGACTGTGTACCCCAGCCACATTTCTGGACACATGTCGGCTGCCTGCACAGCTGTGGTGGTGTGCAGGGTGATGCAAGGTTCGCCTTCCAGCCTGCTGCCATCATATGACCCTGTGCCGAGGATGCATGGGGTGCCGTAAAGCCCAGTCTTTGGCCATAAGGTGCACCTTGGTAGGTTTTTGTAGCAATCACGGATATTTGCAATGTATACCCCATAATATATACCTTGAAGTACTTCAAGTGTATTTATAAATAATACCCCAGCCCACCTATGTCTCTGAGGGCCATGCTGACAGCATGGAGAGATAATGCAGGTGCCACAGAGCTTGCATTTCGGCCCATGTATGTTCATTGCGGCTGATGTGTACCCCAGCCATGTTTCTGGGGACATGTCGGCTGCCTGCGCAGCTGTGGTGGTGTGCAGGGTGATGCAAGGTTCGCCTTCCAGCCTGCAGCCATCATATGACCCTGTGCCGAGGATGCATGGGGTGCCGCAAAGCCTGCTCTGTGGTCTACACCGGCAGTTGCACCTCGGTAGGTCATTGAATAAGTCACAGGTCTTGGCAAATTTATCCCAATCCCAGCTACATTTCTTACAGTTGTAGCACCACAGCCTGTTCTTTGGCCTACAGTTGCACCTCGGTAGGTGTTTGCTCTCCCCCCCCCCGCTCGCCTCTGGGTTTGCTGTGCGTGGTGGCAGGGCAAGCAGCTGGCGGGCGGCGGCGGCAACGGGCAGCTTGTGTTTGCGCAGGTGGTGGGGCGCGCTCTGCACTTGGACCGTTACGAGGCGGTGCTGGCGGAGAGTCACAAGGTGCGCTGAGCCACACCCCTGCGGGCGCGCTGGCCGCTCCTGGAGCCCAGCAGTCGGTGCATGGCAGAAGTGTGCAGCAGATGTGGCTGCTGCTCGCTGTGAACAGGCACGGAGAGCAGCAGTTCTTGTGTCCTCTCGAGCTGTTCAGTGGCAACATGGTATGATGACACAACGCGCGTCTTCTGGTGGCTGTGCCATTGCTTCCGGTGGCAGTTCACACTCGATAGCGTCACCCGCATGGCGCTGTCACCACCACAACTCGCAGCACCCTGGCAAGGCACGTGATGTGCATACACACATACCATGTTCGCTTTTCCCATGCCACCCCCCAGCCGCCACACCCTCCACCAAACCAGTGGCTGCCGATTATCGTGTTCTGATACACCCGCAACAGGTCTGTTCAACCCTTCGCTGGGTGGATGCTGCCAAGGCATCGGGGATGCAGACGCGCCGCATGGCGACAAGTGAAGCAGCTTGTGCGCTGCCTTGCTGCCTTGTGCACTTGGCAGCCCTGGCGCCAGTGCCACTTCATGACTCACATCATAGTTTTTGTTGTGTGCAACTGTTACAGCCCCAACATGAATGAACAAGTTTGTGGCATGGCTGTCCCGAGGTTTGTCACTGCCACCACGGCAGTTTCAACTGTGCCTGGCTCGATGCCCTTGTCTGCAGCTGCATTGCTGGTGTTGCTTGAAATTGTGCCAAACAGGCGTTTCACATGCGGAGCGGACGGGGCTTGTGCTCAGCATGCGGCTGCGATATCATGAGGCTGCCATACCATGATGTCTGAGATGTCATGCCATGCCGCACGGATGGTGCATTTTGCCGTCTTGGGGCATGTCACCCTCGACACCAAAGCAGCGCTGTGGTGATACCTGAAAGAAGCATCACGTGGCATGTAGTCCCCCCAAGCTTCTGTGTTGCCACCAATAGTTTTATTTTTTTGCACTTGGGGGCGAGCAAGAGCCCACGACATGTATGCCAGCACGCCACTAGTGGCCATGTCACGTGGCAAATGCATGGCAGTGTATGTATACGAACACAGAAAGGCCACCAGTCGTTGTACACTTCAAGTACTACGGTAGTATTTGCACTTGTGGGCTTGCAAGAGCCCATGGATGCATGCCAGCACGCTTGTGGCCATGGCACATGCCGGGCAACATGAGCGCACAACGTTGCCTGCACAACCAAGCAACAAGGGCTGCTAGCGGGCAGGCCTGAGCCGCGGCCGGTAGCTGCCTGTCAAATCACGCTACAGTTTAGCTGCTATTAGGTCACCGTGTGACAGTGGCACCCATTGCCTTGTTCCATCCGTACCAGAGGCTGCTGGCACATGCACGTCCCCTAGCATCCATGTAGAGCAAGTGCACGCACATGATTAGGCAACGTGCACACGCCACGTGAAATATTATATAGCACACCTAGTCAACTGCTACATGCGGCGACATCATTATGCAAGATGTGCACTGCGTTGCTGCCCTGCATGACTGCCAACAGGTTGCTGATGGACAGCGTACTTCTAAAGCACATCAGCGGAGTTTGATAGAGGTACGTTATGCATGGTACTTTTGTAAAAAAGTATGCCGCATGTCGGCTGCGGGCCATTTGGCAGACCTGAGTGCGTTTGTGTGGCAAATCAGTAGGGCATTAGCGAGGCATATGACAGCTCAACTCAGCGCACAAGTGCCCGGTCATTGGCAGCAGAAATGGCTTCGTGCACCACACGAGGAGACGGCATGCCACTGTGTTTGTTGTGACATTGACATGTAATTGTGTAAGTACAAAACGTGCAATCACCGGTGCATGCACAGCGTGCTGCCAGCTCTCCAGCGTGATCAACTATAGGTGCTGCTTCAGCCTCGGCAACTCTTCGATCAGTGCAGCCTGAACTGCACCAGTCCCAACACTGGTATGTGCGCTGGTTGTGCTACACAACCACAGGCAGCTCAGCTTTCGGCGCCCTTGTGCGCTGCGGCATACAAACAGGCACACACCAGCGCACGCACATGCACACAGCAAGGTCTGCGGTGGGCAACCGCTGTGACTACCTCTTGCCACTGCAGATGGCACAACTGCTTGCGCGACCACTGCCACCACTCTCCGCCGCTGCCACTGCCGCAGGCAGCTCCTCTTGCTGCGCACTGATGCTGCTGCACCACAAGTTGAAGTTCAATGTGTCATTGAAGTTTAAGTTGATGTTGAAGTTACTGCAGCGCCTTGGTGACGGCCTCCAGCAGGTCATCCTTGGTGGGCCCGGTGTTCTCCCAGGTCTTGACGCCCCCCTTGAGCAGCAGCACGTGGGGCACGCGCGCCACGCCATGGGCATCCGCCAGGTCCTGCAGCCGTGCTCAGCAGCAGAGGTGGGCACCAGCAGCAGCAGCGGCAGCAGCAGCAGCGGCAGCGGCGGCGGTAGCAGCGGCAGCGGCGGCGGCGGCGGTGGCAGAAGCGGCGACGGCGGCGGCGGTAGCGGCGGAAGCAGCAACGGCGGTAGCGGCAGCAGCAGCAGCAGCGGCGGCGGCGGCGGCGGTGGCAGAAGCAGTGGCGGCGGCAGCGGTAGCGGCAGCAGCGGCAGCAGCAGCAGCGGCGGCAGCAGCAGCAGTGGCGGCAGCAGCATTCGCGGTGGCAGGAGCATTGTTCAGCAGCGGCAGTGGCAGGAGCACTGTTCAGCAGCTGCACGGTTCAGCAGCAGCAGCACCAGCAGCAATAACAACTGTGCATTTGGTGCCATGGCTTAGGCGCAGGCAATCTGACCGTGTGCATGGCCTTCATTCTTACACAAATGGTATGTTGCCTGCCATCCACTCTGTTAGGCATGTGTGCAGGTACCGGCGGTGCGGTTCGTCGAGTAGGCCCGCATCTCAACTCGCTAATCAGCATGTCTCACTTCCTGCCCCCGCAGACCAAAGGGTTTCCTTTTTTCCCTGACCCCTTTGCCCAGACAATGGTCTCCAGGCACTCAGCAAGGGCAACAATGGTGCGCAATTATGGAAACGCGTCTTGTCACCCTGGTGGGTAAGCCACAGGTGGCGTGCACACGTGCCTTTGCCAGGCTCAAACTGTCCTCGTGCAAGCGTCCGGTTCACCCAGTCACTTATTTCAGTCTGCTTGTGCGTTGGTCCAGCGGCGCATCTGTCCGCAATGGGGGTGTGCCTCCAGCGTCAACATCAAACACCGGCGTGGCCGTCACATGTGGTCTATGGAGTCATTGGCAAACACTGCGCGCAGCTCTTGCTGGGGGGGGACTGCCGCCGCACCGTTTGTGTGTGATGCTCACCTACGCTTGGTCAATTTGGCCGTCACCTGCGATTTGTTGAGTCGTTGGGAAACACTGTTGAGTCATTGTAAAACGCTTGTGCAGCGCTTGTTGTCGACTGCCACAATGCTGTGTGTCTGTGTGCTCACCTGAGCTTCGTCAATGTCGACGGCGCCCACCACAAGCTCCGACGCCTTGTCAGCGGCCAGCTGCTCCAGCACAGGCGCCAGCTTCTTGCAGTTCTTGCACCTGCCCGAGGGGCCAGTGGGTCGGGCCCATTGCGCACGCATTTATGATGGTGACTTGGTAAACTACTTTGATGTTTGGTGGGGCAGCGGCACGGGCGGCAGTGGGCGGGAACTGGCGGGCTGCGGTGCTAGTTTACATAGAATGACCTGCGGCACTGGCGAGGGTGTTGAGCAGGAGTGCGCAGCGGGCAGCGTCCTGGCAGACTACTACCTAGCCGCTCAAACCTGCCTGCTTGCATCACTTTCACTTTCTGTAGTACGTGGCTGTAGCTGTGAGTTTCCCTATGGCAGGTCGCGCATGTCCATTGCTTCACTGTGGCTCGCATGGACCTGGGCCCCTGCACGCCCGCAAGTGCAAACACTGTGTGCCATGTATAACATGACACATGTCAAAGGCAAGCTTCCTGCAGTTCTTGCACCTGCCCAAGGGGACAGTGGGTGGGGCCCATTACGTGATGATTTTTCTACATGGAAAACCGGTGACTGGGCCAACATACTTCGAAGTACCGGACAACGTGACGCATGTGAAAGTGCGGTAACAGCACATGTGAGTTCCACTTACGACCAGGGCTGCTGCCGTCTGGTTGTCAGCTGAGCTTTCGCAAAGTGGTACGCGGTGCATACACCTCAAAAGGCAAAGCGCCGCATGTTTACGGTCGCGGCGACCAACCCGTCATGAGTCACGGCACACGGCCATACCGAAGTGTCCGGCTGAAGCAGCATTGGCTGCGGGGTGTGCGTAGCAGCATCAGCGCACATGAGGCCATTGCCCTTAACCGCGTTGCAGCGCGAATGGTGGCGATGTAACAAGGGGTGGACAAGGGGCATGAAGCTTTTTTACTGCACTGGCATGGTAGGTAGTGAGCCCGCACGTGCAGGCTGACCAGGAAAGACGTAACACTATGTCAGGTCAGGGCCTGGTAGCAGATGCATTGCACCAGAACAGCAATCCGCGTGCCACTCACCATCCTGCGCCAAACTCGAGCAGCACAGCCTTGCCCGCAGCCTGCAGAGTAGCGCAAGTTACGCGATACCATGGCAGTGCAGTGCAGAAATGTTGTCAGCACGTGCGCGGTATCATGTGCCAGTGCAAGAGGAGCTGACAACATCATTGCGTGCGACCATTGGCTTAGCCAGTATTTTTACAGAAGATGTCATCCAGCATTGCTGAATGCGATGCAGGCATCAAGTGCAGGCCGCAGGTTCCTGCCCAGCAAAAGGCATGGCCTGCACCGTCACTGCGAAAAGAGGCCATGCACAGGTGCACCAACGGCTGCCCGCTGGTACCATAACAGGTGCTGGGACATGAAAGTGAAGTCCGCTAGCAGCCTCACATGGACTGTAATCCACTGGTAGCCTTCTAAAGTTTAATACAAACCTCTAAGTATTACACTACATAGCCAGTGTACATACTTCGAAGTACTTCAAGTATATACACTGCGGCGACGCCTTTGCAGACGCAAGTGTGCCCTCGCATGCAGCGGCGCCTGACGAGCGCGTCCATGCCCTCTCCTTCAACACAGGTACTTGAAGTAGAGGAGTTAAAGTACAGCAAGATCAGAGGTTGCAAGCGCCCTTTGCAGACACAATAGCGGCCTCGCATGCAGCGGTGGTGCTTGCCTGCTTTACGAGCGCGTCCAGGTCTTCCTCTGAGTTGACGCTGGCCACTGACGCGGAGTGCTCCAGCTTGGACTGCGCAGCATATAAATGAGAATCAAAATGGAACACACAGGCAGAACACAGATCGAATGAACACACAAGCTGAATACAGATGTACCAGTGGCGTGGTGAGTCCAAGCCATGCAAGGCGGCAGCGCCACCAGAGGGTGCGCTGTGCGACGTCACACACAGCCAACCAGTGTCACCCCAAGGTGGTATTAGAAACAAAAATATTATTTCATTTTTCAAGTACATACATGTGGTATACTTTGAAGTATAGTGTATCGGTGAAGTATATACCATACGTGTTTATGTGCCGTACCAATATACTGCATGTTCCTAAAAAAAACTTGAGCATACCTGGTGCATACTTCAAAAGTATAAGGTTGTAAGCATATCTGATGTAATTACCATTTGTACTTCGACGTATGATAAAAACAAAAATATTACCATGGTATAATTATACTTCAGAAGTACACTGTGAAGAATGATATAGTATTTGAGATTATCATGATATGTATACATACATGTATGTGTATTCATGAGTACTTTAGTACCGGTATATTATAATTATTTTATGTATAATTTAAACGCTTCAAGTACATACATGTACATGTGCATACATTCTGTATATTTATTTTTTCTCAGCTTTAAAAAATACATTATACCGGTACTTAGTAGTATACACACTATATGTATAGTTACAATAATTGCAAATAGTACTACTATATATGAATATAATATGCACTTTGCGTACATACTTGTACTGCCTTTGTAAGTACTGTATTTGTTTGTAAACATGGCATATATGTTGCTACTGTTTTTTCACAGGCAAATAGGGTATGGTGTGTCAGTGAAGTATACACCATACGTATTTATGTACCCTACCAATGTATGGCATGTTTAAAAAACTTATGCCTACCCGGTGCATACTTCAAAAGTATAAAGTTGTGTAAGCATATCTGATGTAATTACCATATGTACTTCTGAAGTATATGGTACTTCAGAAGTATGATAAATGCAAAAATATTACCATGGTATAATCATACTTCAGAAGTACACTGTGAAGTATGATATAGTATTGAAGATTATCATTATATGTATACATACATGTATGTGTATTCATAAGTACTTTAGTACCGGTATATTATAATATAATGATATTATATTATACATATACCGGCTCGTGCAGGGTGTGGGCCACTGGTTCTGACCAAGTGGATAAATCACCACACAGGCTTCGGCCTGGCTTTCTGCCCCAGCCACGGGAGTACCTGGGCTCAGTCACCTTTTTGGTTTCTTTCACATGCTTCTGCTACTGCTACATACTGTAATATACTTCAGGAGGTATGCCTCTTCACATGCATATGATAAAGCACAGTGGTATACCACACATGCTTCATCACATTGTTGACGGACATACCTGAAGAAGTACAAGTTGAACAAGTATACAGCAGATATACTTGAAGTATAGTGTAAACCACACACACACATTGTTTGTTGACGGACGTACCTGAAGAAGTTCATGATGGAGAGGTAGATGGCGGCGAGTGGGAGCACCATGAGCGCAAAGGGCGGAGTGGCAAACACAATAGCCCCCACAGATCCAATCATGCTGAGCACAGCATTGATGAGCATGGCAATCTGGCTGATCAGCTGCTGGTCAATCTCGTCCGTGTCCTTGCTGAAGCGCTGCAAGGGTCGAAAAAAACAGGTGGGGTGGTAGCATCAGCGTACAGCAGCAGCGGCAGCAGCAGCACCAGCCCAGCAACAGCAGCACAGCAGCAGCAGCAGCAGTAGTGATCAGCAGCAGCGACAAGCGTTCGACCACATTGAACCGGGTTTGGAAAAAACGCAGCGGGGTGGCAGCAGCAGCCAGCGACGGCGGTAACACCAGCAGTGGCCGTCACAGCGCTGAGCAGTGTGTGAGACCAAAGGCCTGGAGCCGGCCACTGCCAAAAGACGTCCGAGCTCAGTCACGTGAAGAGTTGAACAAGGTGCTTTTTGTGGCAGGGTGTGTATTTGCTGTACGCAACCTGCATAATCAGGCACCCAAAGCATGCAAATACAGTCGTATGCTGAACACTACATACTGTAGCGGTACCCGCTAGTATATTACCGGTAACAGAAAAAAAAATGTGTGCATGTGGGCATACCGCCCAACTCACCCGCACAAAATCGGCCAATCGGCGCAGTGTCACACAAGGCCATGGCATGTTTGCAGCACATGGCAGTTTATCCTACGGCAGTGTGCTCACTACCTGCTTATGATACTTGGAAAGGAATCGAGAGCTACCTGCATGTGGGCAGGCCACCCAGCTCACCTGCACGAGGCGGCCAATGGGTGTGGTGTCGAAAAAGGACACGGGAGCGTGCAGAACGCGGTGGAGCATGTCCCCATGCAGGCGCCGGCTGGCGCGCACGCCAATGCTGAATGCCAGCAGGGTGCGCAGGTGGGCTAGGCAGCCAACCTGCTCAGCACAACCACAAAAAAGGGGGAAGCACGTGAAAACAAAGTGACGAACTTTAGTGACAACATTTGTTTTTGGTGGTTGGTGGATCAAATGATGGAGGCAGCACTTCCGTGTTCTGATAAGCAACAATGTTTCAATGACCACAAGTGACTTGCATTGTGTACTGCAGTAGCTAGTGAAGGATGGAAGGATGGGGGGGCTGCGGCGGTGCGTGAACGCAACAGCACAGCCACAGCAGGGCGCTCCAATCACTGTGGGATGCATGGGCGGTCGTGAATGAGCGCCTGCTGTAGCGCGCATGGCGTGCGATCATAAGTTTAACTATGCTTCTATTTCTCGAAGTAGTAAGTAGCTTTACGAGCGGAGGGCGCGCGAGCTGCACACACTGCAGACTTCTCCCTGATGTTGCGGCGGTGGGGTGAGGAAAGGCAGGTGGGGTGAACGCATGCCAGGGGCCAAACTTAGTAAGTACACTGATTACTGAACCACGTACCTCAAAAGTTCAAATACTTTAAAAGTACTTCGGGGTGTATGTTATCATACATGGTGCCATATTACTTGGAACCATACCAAGTACCACATGCAAACCACTGAGGCCCGCTCCGACGCTGCCAAATACTATTGTAATACTTCCGAGTACTTCAACTTGAACTACTTGGAGCATGTAACTGTATTGCCATCAGTGAGGGGGGCAAGTGAGTTGACTCCATTAAATTCACTATGAATCGAAGGAGCGGACGTCCCTGGACTATTTGGAAGGATGCAATTGCATTGCTGTCAGTAAGAGGGAAAAGTGAGTGAGTTGACTACATTAAGTTCACTATCAATTGAAGGAGCGGACGCCTCTGTCAAACTCACCATGGCCGCCGACAGGGTTACGCCTCCCAGGTAGAACCGCAGCGAGTGCTTCACATACCCGGGGTCCGACATCCAGAAGGACACTGATTGTATTGCTATCAACAAGGGGGGAAGTGAGTTGAACAAGTGAGTGAAATAAAATCAGTTGACTCCATAAAATTCACCATCAACTCAAGGAGCGCCCCTGTCAAGCTCACCATGGCCGCCGACAGCGTGACGCCGCCCAGGTAGAACCTCAGCGAGTGCTTCACATACCCCGGGTCCGACGTCCAGAAGGACACCACCCACTGCTGCAGCTGCACCGACAGGTTGCTGGTCGCAAACAGCATGACCAGCGCGGCTATGAGCGTCGGCGACGCGGCGCTGTGGCGTACAAAACAAGGGCGGCGGCAGAAAGAGAGGCGGCACGAGAGGTCTTTAACCAAATATGGGGTAGGGACAAGTTTTTGAGGAATTTTACTTTGAGATGGCAATATTACCAGGAGTGTGGTCGTTGAAGTGGAAGACACCTGAAAGGCTGCTAAGCCCAGATACTGCCGTGGCTGGGGCCAAATGCCGAAGCCTGTGGGGTGATTTTTCCACCAGGTGACAAGCAGCAGACAGCCCCCGCACCTACACGCGCCGGTCAGTGTCCTTGAGGGCTCGGAATGAGTCAGAGTACAACTACCGAAGTCTAGAATCTAAAAGGCATCATCAGAGAATTCTACTTGTGATATTATCCCAAAAATTATACCAGATGGAGCTTCACATCCGTCTGGATCCTACAAAGGGGGTTGAGTGGCGTTGCCGTGCCAGTGCTTGTGCGCAGGTGCATTTATGTGCACTTGAGGCCGTGCAAGAGCCCATGCCATGGATGCCATCACGATACTGGTAGTAGTGGTACTTCAGACCAATATGTACACACGAACAGGAAAGCTTGTGGGCATGCGTACCTGGTAAGGTACTTGCCCCGGGGGGCACACGCCCAGCATCACTATACTATTAGCCTGGCCGGCGACCTGCCCTGGCAGATCAAGCCCTAGGTAGCCTGCCGGCGGCTCAGGCCTGCTCGCTAGTAGCAGCACTTACTGCTCTTGGTTGCTCAATGTTGTGATTTTGTGTGTGTACACTGCCGGGCATGTGCCACCGCCACCGCCACGAGCGTGCGGGCATGCATGGCACGGACTCTTGCACGCGCGCAAGTGCAGGTAACACAACTACCAGTACTGCGTCAGCAGTATATACAGATGAACAGGGAACCATGTGGGCGCGCAAGCGTACCTGGTAAGGTACTTGCGGTACACGCTGAGCTTGACGGCCCCTGTTGCCCTGTCCTCCTTAGCCATGAGCTTGCCAACACCGCCGCTGCCGCCGCCCTCACTCTCCTGGGCGCCGCTGCCGTTGAGGCTGGCAGCCATCTCCGCAGACGCTGGCGCCGAGGGCAGAGACAGCTGCTGCACGAAGCCAGCAGTGCAGACGTGTGAGAGGTGTCAGTGCTGTGTGCCTGTGTGACACACTGCGTGTATGCATACCGTCTGGTGCCAAAACAGTTGCCCAGGGCGGATGTTTTGGGAGGGGCGAAATAAACTGGGGGGCCACGTTATTTTGGGATTACTCAAACAGCACTGAGCTTGTGTTTTTCAGCATGTACTACTGCCGGCAGTACAAAGTGACTGGAGGGGTGGGTTATTTTGGGAGGCAGACAGTAAACTATCCAAGTCTAGAACGCGCGCAACTATTTTGGCACAACACGGTACTGAAGAATGGCTATACTTCAAAAGGGTGAATATATGTATACTAGTATGTATACCAGTACATGGTGGGTGATGGAGGTGCAGTGCGCCGCTCATGTGCAGCAGCGCTACGTCAATCGTGCTGCAACGCCTGCCAGGCCTCGAAGGAATGCCACTGTTCTGCGTTCCATGTCCCAAATCGCTACAACCTCACCACTATGGAAATCCGGGACCTGTGGGTGCCTGGGGGACCAGGGTGAGCGCGCGTTGGGTGCGGTCCGCACACACCACCAGCATTACAACGCACCAAACCTCGCACACTCAGCGGCCGCCTTCTGCTGGCCGTTGCAGTCACTGCCAAGACAAACACCAGGCCTCACACAGCTCACCTGCGCAGCCGCGCCATCCCCCGCGTCCGCACCCCCCTGCGCCGCCACCGCCGCCGCGCCATTCGCCTCTCCGCTGCCGCTGCCGCTGAGCACCCCATTCACCTTACTGCTGAGCACCTTGCTGCTCAGCAGCTCTGACCCCGCCGCCGTGTCCTCCCACCCGCCACCGCCATCCGACACAGCATCCGCCGCTGCGCCCGCCGAGCCCGCCGTGGCAGCCACCTGCCGCGCCAGCCTCTGCGGCCTTCGCAGCGGCTCCTTTGCTGGCGCACCCCCCACTGCCTTCTTAGCTGTCGAAACAGTGTCGGCGGCGGTGGTGGTGGTGGCGGAGGCCCCCTGATGGTCGGCTCTGTCGGCGCTAAGGTCAGTGCGGGACAGCGGCTGGGCGAGGCTGTTGACGTCGGGTGGGTCAGTGGTGGTGGTGGCGGCGGGAGGGGGTGGGGTGGGGTCGGGGGACTTGATGAGGGTGGAAAGGTCGTGGCCACGGGCGGAGAGCTCGGCGTAGGTGCCCTGGTCGACAATGGTCTGGCCCTCGGTGCCGGGGCGCTGGCCCATGATGACGACGCGGTCCACCTGCTCAGCGGAATGAGAGGGCGAGCTGTGAGTGTAATATATAGATTTGAAGTAGGTATAACAGTATGCTGTAGACTCGACAAACATACTGTCTGTATAGTGCAAGCAATATACTTGTTATATGGCCCTCCGTGCCGGGGCGATGGCCCATGATGACAACGCGTTCCACCTGCTCAGCAGAGCGGGATGACAAGCTGTGAGAGTAGCAACAACTGTATACGTGTAGTGCTACTTCAAGAGGTGCATGTCATGTGGTAGTGTGTACTGCTGTGTTTAACTAGGGTCACTTGGAAGTGCGGGCTCAGCAGAGACCACTGCGTGTCATGAAACATTGCAGAATACTTGAAGAAGTGCATATCATGTGGTAGTATGTACTTGAAAACTATGTAGTAGGACATACAGTAGTTGTAATAGAACTACATGACTGGACGCACTTAACCTTTGAGGGCAGCATCCGATCTCGACAGCCATGCGCAACAATGCCCTTGTTCGTAATCACAACAATGTGTGCAATAAGTGCGACACGGGTAACTGCAAAAGTTTCCACGTTGTTCATCGTCAACCATTCCACCGTTTCTGCTCCGCGCTCGTGTCTTAAATGCCTTTCCCCAGCACGGCAGTGATGGGCTCAAGCACGGCTGCCAGTGTCCTGCTGTTTCCAACCCAGCGCACGCCCACCACAGGCGTGACAGGGCGATACCAAGTGCTGAACACTAGTCCCAAACCGGAGAAACGTGCGCAATTGCTGGTGTTGGCGGGGAGGGAAGCACCCACCTCAAAGGGTACTGCAGCTGGTGTTTGAAATTACACCAAGAAAGGCATGTGATATCATTCGTACTCTGAGTACAAGTGTGAAGTATGATGTAAATACTCTAAACATACATGTCATGTGGTTCGTGGGCAAAGGGGCACCCACCTCGGGCAGGTACTGGAGCTGGTTGGTGACAAGGATGCGCGTTCGGCCGGCCAGGGCGCCACACACGCAATCGTGGAACACGCGCTGCCCCACCTGCGCACATGACATCCACATAAACAGGTTGGTGAATATTAATGTGATGTGTATGCGAGTTCGGCACAGTCGCACATGATTTCCATATGAACTGTGCACATGACTGCATGCAGAGAGTGAGACGGGTGCCAGTCGCATAACGCGTGTCACACTGTGTGTGGCACTTGCACTGTGCAGCCTCAAGTTCAAGTAAAGGTGCACAGACAAAGTCCCAGGCGCCACAAGCTTATGCCAGCGCACATGTATATATGTAGTATACTTCGAAGTACTTTGAAGCACTTCTAGTACGCTACAGTACCGTAGTAAATACTTCGAAGTGTACAACATTGCCTGCACATCCATGACCCACATTTGTAAATTCATGAATTCACTCACCTGCACATCAACCGCGCTCATTCCATAAGATATGTGCGCACAGATGCTGCTGAGCACACCCACTGCTGCCAGGGCCCTTGTTCATGAGTTAATGAATTCACTCACCTGCGCATCCAGCGCGCTCAGCGGGTAGTCCACGAGGTACGTGCACAAAGCTCTGTTGAACACACGCACACCGAGAACTGCCGTATGCTCATGAATTCACGAATCCACTCACCTGCGCATCCAATGCTCTCAGCGAATCGCCGTGAGGTACCTACTGTATACATGTAAGTACTGTAGGTACCTGTCAGCGACTGCATGCAGCGCCCTGGCGAGGCTGAGCACACTCACTGCTGCCATGATCACGTTCATGAATTCATGAATTCACTCACCTGTGCATCAAGCGCGCTCAGCGGGACGTCCATGAGATACGTCTCAGCGTCTGCATACAGCGGCCTGGTGAGGCTGAGCACGCTCATTGCTACCATGATCACGTTCATGAATTCATGAATTCACTCACCTGCGCGTCAAGCGCACTCAGCGGGTCGTCCATGAGATACGTGTCAGCATCTGCATATAGTGCCCTGGCGAGGCTCAGGCGCTGCTTCTGCCCCCCACTGAGGTTGATGCCCTGCTCCCCAATCTCAGTCATGTCGCCAGCCGCCAGAAGGGTGAGGTCCCGGTCAAGGCTGCACGCGCGTAGGACCTGCGGCAGCAGGAGTAGGGAAATCATGTGTACAAACGTTAGTGGTTGTGAGGCTGCACGCGCGCAGGACCTGTGGCAGCAGGATTAGGGAATTCATGTGCGCAAGTGTTAGTGGTTGCTGGCGAGGCTGCACGCGCGCAGGACCCGCGGCAGTGAGAGTAGAGTAGAGTAGTAGTGAAAGTAGAGTAGAGAAGAGTAGAGAATCATGTACGCAGATGTTAGTGGTTGCTGGTGAGGCTGCATGCGTTCAGGACCCGCGGCAGTGAGAGTAGAGTAGAGTAGAGTAGTGAAAGTAGAGTAGAGTAGAGTAGATAATCATGTACGCAATTTTTGTGGTTGGTGGCCAGGCTGCACGCGCTCAGGACCTGTGGCAGCAGGTAGGGAAAACACGTGCGCTGTTGTCAAATGGCGCCTTGGCCACGCCATTTTGCTCCAGTTATGTGTGGTGTACCTTTCGAAAACCACACGTGCCTGCGCGCCAGGCGCGCGACACAGTGCTCAGCAGAAGCTTCCAGTGCTCAGCAGCAGGGCGTGTGCTCAGCAGCAGGGCGTGTGCTCAGCAGCAGGGCGTGTACCCAGCAGCAGCAGCAGCAAAGAAAGGACTTCATGTGCGCAACCACTAGTGTTGTGGCGAAGGAACCCTGGGTCTGTGCTCAGCAGCAGTGACACACCTCCTGGTAGCGCAGCGCGTCGCAGTGGTGCTCAGCAGCAGCGGCAGCGCTCAGCAGCAGCAGCACTGTTCAGCAGCACTGGCGGTGCTCAGCAGCGAGGGCTGTGCTCAGCAGTGATGGCAGTGCTCAGCAGAAGTGACAGCTCCAACAACACGCAGCAGCGCTGCCGTACACCGTAGAGTTGGGACCGTGAACTTCAACACTGTCAGCAGCAGCAAGAGTGCTCAGCAGCAGCGGCGCACCTCCTGGTAGCGCCGCGCATCGTAGGCGCGGCCAAAGAGAATGTTGCCGCGGATGGTGTCGTTGGGTATCCACGCCGTCTGTGGCACAAAGGCCATGGAGCCGTCCACAAACACCTGTCCGCTGAGGTGCCGCATCTCCCCCAGGAGAGCCGCTATCAGGCTGCTCTTGCCGCTGCCCACGGCCTGCGGCAGCGGTCGGCACACCACAGTTGGCACACGCACGGCAGTGGTTGGCACACACGGTTGGCACAAACACAGGGAGGAGCAGGTGGGTGGGTGGGTGGGTGATGTGGTCATGGGGATGGGCGGGGGGGGGGCAGGGATTGGAGAGTGCAGCGGGAGTGAGGTTTGCAAGACAGTAGTGGGATGCAGAGTGGTGTGCCGCAGAAACAATTGTGTTGAAGTCCGCTTGGGGCACGCAAAGGCCTATGCGCATGGTGTACGCGACTGAAAGAAGTGTGATCAAGCGTGCTGCCCCCTGTTGCCAGCCGACAACGTGGCGATGCTCAGCACTATGCACTGTAATGTGAGCCCAGCATGTTGCCACATGCACAATAATCAGGGCACACATTGTGGTGTAAAACCGCACTTGCAGTTCCCCTGCTCAGCAGGCACTGTTTACAGACCACACATCCCATCCTCACAGCACTCCATGATCACACGCGCGCTGCGCCAGTCAGGCACAAAAATGCAGCACATGGCAGCGCAGCAGCCGCCAAGCAGCAGGCGGCAGGCGACAGCGTAACCATCGCTCACCCCCACGACGGCCACCAGCTCCCCCTTCTTTGCTGACAGGTTGATGCCGTGCAGGGCTGCCGTAAGGGTGCAGCGCACGCTGCCCGCCTCTGGCGTAGCGTCCTGTCCGGCGGCTGGCGCGGTTGGCGTGCACACCTCTGGCGCGTCTGCACACACACAATTGTTGGCGCGTGTTTGGTGGCAGCAGCGGCGGCGGTGGCAGCAGCAACAGCAGCAGCAGCAGCAGCAGCAGTCACATCAGCAGCATCGTCGTCAGCAGCCGCATCAGCATCAGCAGCGGCCAGCGCTCAACTTTGAGAAACCCAGGGCTGATCATTACAAGCGCGTCTGCATGTGTAACAAACACCCCAGGCAGGTGCGAGCAGCAGCCAGCAACACCACAGCCGCTGCTGCAACTGCAGGACGGAAGGACAATGAGCGAGCAGTTTCCTGCTGCATAGTGCGCTGCCTGCCTGCCCAGTGGCTACAACACACCGCCATTGGCAGGTGTGTGAGTGGCTCACCAGTCCAGCAGAAGGCGGCCGACTTGACGTTCACCGATGCATCCTCGGGGTACGTGACGGGCGCCTTGTTGGCCCTGCAACAGCAGTTGAAGTAGAGTGCAACAGGATTTGAAGTTGAGTGCAACAGGAGTTGAAGTTGGGTGCAACATGTGTGGGAGTGCTCGAGGCGCAGCGCACGGTATGTGTTCCAGGACTCAAAACAAACAGGTGTTCACCCTGAGCATAGTGAGCACCGCGCGCCAAAGCCTGCGTCTGCACAGCTGAGCACAGATGCTGTGAGATGCTTTGGTGCTGGCACTATCACCAATTTTCGGCACAGGCGCATGGTTGCTCAGCAGTGGACGCAGCCGCTCAGCAGCACACACAAGCCCTTGCGTGGTGGAACAGCACCTCCGGGCGGAAAGAAAGCACAACGCGTGCTCCAGCAACGCTATTCTGTGCTCAGCAGCTCAAAGCTGCTCAGCAACGGCACCAGGGGAGGCAGGCGACGAGGGGGTGCAGCAGCAAACGTGGAGCGGCGTACAATTCTGCTCAGCAGCTCAGAGCTGCTCAGCAGAGCGGCAACAAGCTCTGTGCTCAGCAGCTCCACGGTGCTCAGCAGAAGCAGCAGACAGAGTAGGAGAGACTCTGAGCTCAGCAGCTCCAAGGTGCTCAGCAGAAGCAGCAGACAGGCGAGGACAGTCTCTGAGCTCAGCAGCAGGACGCGCACCCACCTCTGCACGTACGGCAGCACCTCCTGGTCCGAAAGGAAGCGCGTCAGGCGGTCCAGGGACGCCTTCCCGTCAGCCAGCGAGCTCAGCGTAACGGGGAAGAAGTACAGCGGGAACCGCAGCTGGTTGAAGAGCGCCAGCGCCGTGAACACCTGTGGTGTGCAAGTGCGGCAGCGGCGGCAGCAGCGGCAGCGGCAGCAGCAGCAGCGGCGGCAGCAGCAGCAGTAGCAGTGGCGGTGGCAGCAGCAGTTGCAGCAAAGGCGGCGCCGGCAGCAGCGGCGGCCGCGGAGGAGGTAGCAACAGAGTCGCAGCAAGGTGTCGTGTGAGCGGAAATGCATTGACTGGCAGTGGTGCCAACGGCTGTAGGAAGAGGGCGCACATGAGAGCGACCACACCTGGTGCTCTGTGCCCCCGCCTGTTGATGCGCTCTTCACACATCTCACAGAGCAGTTAACTTGGTGAAAGCAGCATGCACGCCACTGTGCGCGCCGCGCACTTGCAATGTGTCCACCAAGGCAGTGCCACTCAATTACTGCTGCCACTGCAGCAGCAGGAACGATACAGGGCAGGCGGTGCTCACCGTGGAAGGGGCCAGGGTGTTGCCAAGCCAGCTGTAGAGCCCGAGGGTGACGACCACCACAAATGCTGGAGTTGCACTGAGCACGCTCACCTGCACGGCGGCACCACCGCCAGTGACAGGCCACCAATGATGTGGTAAACGAGCAGCCGTTGGCAGATGACACACACGTGCTTGGTTTTTCGGCAGGTCACAAAGCATGTAGACCGGCAATGTAGGGCGGCAGGTGCAAGTGTCGGCATCTCGCTGCTAGCAAGGCGCAGCACAGCTGCAAGACGGCGCCAGAATGGTGCACCTGTGTGGTGCACAGGATGCTGCTGCTGTTCAGTGCCACCACTGCTGAGGTGTACGGCAGTTGAGGAGCAATGCCGGCACGCAACCACGGCAGCATCAGCCGCGCTGACCGTTGCGCGCGGCGCAAGTTGGTGTGCTGCCGCAACAGCAACCAAGGTTGAACTTGAAGTTCATAAAGTTGAAGTAGAATGATGCACCAGTGCTCAGCGTTTTAAGTTGGCATCGCCGCAGTGGAAGATGAGAAATTTAAGTTTTAGTCTGTGTACGCGTCATAGAGACATGAGGGCATGTGCACCGGCTGGCTGTTACAAAATTGAATTTCTCACAACTGAGGTAGAAGAAGGCCTCAAAGCCCTGAGTAAAAGCACTCACCAGCGCGCTGCGCAGGTTGACACTGCTGCGCAGAATGCCCAGCTCTGTGTTGTGTATGCCCTCGATGCGCGCCTTGAAGGGTCCCTCCCAATTGTAGAACTTGATGGCACGGATTCCCTGCAGCATCTCATTCACGCTCTTCACCCTCTGGTCGGTCTGCGGTGAGCGCGCCGGCCAGAGCAATGGAATGGTGGCAGCAGCGGCGTCAGCAGCAGCAGCAGCACCAGTGTCAGCAGCAGCGGCAGCAGCAGTAGCGGTGGCGGCAGTTGCAGAAGCTTGTGCAGTGAGGCATACGGCAAGGCAAATCGGGTGCAGCCCTTTGACCAAAGTTGTCAGCTGAGGGTATGCCAGCAACACCAACCGGGCAGAAATCTGCTCACAGAAAGGCGCCTGGAGTAGTAAGGAGGTCGATTGTTCTTCTGAGGAGGACATAGTGCTTCATGACATATGGGTGGTGTCCTCGCTGAGGCTCGCTGTGATTCTTCAGCACACTGAAGGCACCTGCCAGTGTATGCTTCAAAGTATATGAAAACTCATCTAGGAGCGATATATGTACTGTCCTTCTCTTCTGCAGCTTAGGTAGTAGAATACTTCAAAGTATGTGTGCACAAGTATGTGGTGCGCCACAGCTCCAACCTAGTGCGTGTTACCACCAGGAGCGTACAGCAAAATTCATGCGTCAGAGACACACAACAGTGCATGCATGTGCAGACATATACCATGCACATAAACTTGAAGGATGTAAAAAATTCAAAGTACTTAGAGGTCAAGCATCCAGCACTATGGAAAACTTGTGAACCCTGTGAACAGTTTTCATGAGTGTCCCAAGTACCAGGCACAGGCGTGGCACATATTGTGCATGCCTGCACAGCACCCAGGCCCCGTGCGCCCGGAGCATGGGCAACAAACATGCAGCTGCCAAACACAAACTGCCCCGTCACCTCCAACTTCAACATGTCCACTTCTTGAAGTGTGATGATTTTGTTATGGCTCAACAAGAGCAAGGCATGCTGTGTGCACCCGAGCTCGCGGGAGCCGCATGACCCACGTGAAACGCAAAAAACTTCCCGTAAAACTCAGAAATATGGATAGACCTACCAAAAGCAGATACACTTTTACTCAAACACCTCAAAAACTCTGCAAAACACCCCACAGGCTTCGGCCTGGCGTTTTTGCCCCAGTCGCGGAAGTACCTTGGCTTAGCAACCTTTTTGGTTTCTTGCACTCTGCTCATTGATTTCGAGACGAGCATGTAGGTGCACTGGAAGACAACAGTTGGGAATGCTGCATGGTCATGCGCCGTAGCACATGACCATCAGCTCTCGCAGACCCGCGACTTGTGATTATATGCATGTATATAGACGTAAACACACCAATGTGTAATGTACCTGAGTATGCGCATATACACAGGTACATCTGTAGTAGTACGTCAGAGTTGCGCTACGTGGCTTTTCATACTCCGATAAGTAGTTCAAGTTTTGCTGCATGGATCCTCTCAATATGGGTGTGTATACATGTATACGGTCACCGCTCTGGAGTGGCACTGCTGTGTGTTACACTGGATCCTTGCGCGCCCTACCCGATACATACTAAACTTCCCTAGCAGCAATACATGTCTCAAAAACACGGCAGTAATATGCTACACGGACCAATCAAATAAAAGCACCGGCATGAGACAAAATGTACCGGTACATCCTTCAAAGTATACACGTCGCCCACACAAAAAAGATTTCCGTGTGCGCCAGCGCCTACTACACTTGAGCATCTGCATGCGGTAGGCCGGCAGCCGCTTGAGGAACTGCGTAAAACACTGCTAGAGGGAACAATAAAACAACAGCACTCGCATGACAAAAATGTACGTATTTCGAAATATACAAGTCGCCAACACAAGAAAGGACTTTCCGCGTGCGCCGGCGACCACTCACGTGCTTGAGCATCTGCATGCGGTACGCCGACAGCCGCTTGAAGAACTGCGTGTTGATGGGGATGAGGCTCGCCATGACCGCAAACCCCGCCGCCGCACTGGGCCCCAGCGTGTTCCACAGCAGCGCTGAGTACCCCGCTATCTGCAGAATGCTGTCCCAGAGGGGGTGTAGGCACGTCACCAGCGTCTCCACCCGTCCCGCGTCCAGCTGCATGAGGTTCACCATCTCCCCGACGGTCGAATTCTGCAGTGCGGGCGGGCGGGTGCATGTGTTCATGATCACATGAATTTCATGGGGCACATGTGTTCATGGACATATTGTGGTGTGCAGATACAACTCCAGAGCTCTGCATGAGGTTTACCATCTTCGCCCACGGTCGAGTTCTGCCGTGGGGGGGTGTGAATGATGTGTTCACCACCACATGTTAGTGGATTTCATGGCGCGCATGTGTTTATGAACATGTTGCGGTGTGCAGGCACGCGTGTCCAGCTGCATGAGGCTTACCACCTCGCCCACGGGCAAGTTCTGCCGTGGGGGGGGATGAATAATGTGTTCATGATCACATGTTAGTGAGTTTCACGGTGTGCATGTGTTCATGATCGCATTTCAGTGGTGGGCACGCGCGCATCCAGCGGCATCAGGCGCGCCATGTCGCCCGAGGTTGAATTGTGATCACAGAGCATACTACTGTAGTATGTGTTTACACGATCACATGTTACTGGTGATGGCTCAAGGCGTACAACCACAACCTACTTCGTAGTAAGTATTTGGCACAAAAGAGCGTTCACGAACCACAGTGTATTTCTACACCCCAAAAAATGATATATGCTTTGTTCATTCTCTTTGCACGGGCTCGCCCAGGGTGACGGCCTGAACCGGTGGGGACACTCAGAGTTTATCGCTCCTACATTGACCTTCATATGGCTTAGATCCATACAAAGTATATGACCACATTTATAGAGTATTTACATACCATATATATGTTGACACAAATACGGTGTACATTGTAATACAAACGTTACAACGGCGTATCAACAGGGCACATGCCCTGTGACACAACACTACTTGCTGGTGCATGCATGGCGCGCACGTTTTCATAAACACATTTCAGGGACCACAAGCATTCATGACAATGTGTTCATGACCACATGCGTTCATGACCACATGTGTTCATGACCACATGCGTGTGTGCAAGCACGCAGCTGCATGCTGTTCACCACCTCGTCCACGACCGACTTCGATGGCGGTGCCACGCATACAGTGGGGACGTGTATGCCCATGCTCAGACGTCTCATGGGTACAGTCTGCTAGGGTGCGTGTGTCCATTTGTATGTTCTGCAGGCACCCCGGCCAAAGAGTCACACTTGTTGTTTTTGTCTCCACCTCAAGAGCAAAGTGTTATTACGACCGCACACACTGACCGGCGCTAAGCGCATGTGGAAGCGCTCAAGTCTGGTTGCGCCGAGTGGTGGGGCAAGTGCATGCTGGGGAGACGGTCAGAAGCACTGCGCAAACGGTGTGCCATTTTGTGCAAAATGGGCAACACGTAAATAGGCCGACCGCCGCTTCTACAACCCCCTTTTTTACACTGGACTTCCACAAGCGCACATACTTCGAAGTATACATACATCTCATGTGCTTGATGGTTCTCCAGCAGCTGATACTGTAATGCTTGTAGTGACTGCTCAATCGCAAACCACACACTGCCACAACCGCGCCACGAGTTCGAGCCAGCTAAAAAATAAATACCATAAATGCTGCCAAGTGGTTGCCGTGCCCCGTGTACAATAATAAATAACTGTCTCAAGCATGCCAACTGCACAACGCCTCCAGTGACATGCTGTGCGAAGAAATACCGGGGTCCCAGTGAGCTTGGTAACACAGCACACCAGCTACTGTGCAACCTATTGCGCGAAATGTGCACTTCCGTCCCACCGCCACCTCCTGCTGGGCTAAAACACAGTATTTAGCACTGCTAACGCAGCTGCATGTATACGGTATACACCCGACAGGCAACACGCGCAAACACACAAAGCTTTGCTCTACAGCCGGTCACCCACAACTTGCATTGAAAATACTAGTACTGTTATTTGACTAGAGCATATACTTTGTAAAAGTATTTAGGATATACTCCTAGTAATACACTTGTACTGCACGTGGTATACACGGGAAACGCAAGACGCGCCACTGGCCATAACTTGCACACATAAACACCCCAGTAAATCTCACACATTTGACTATGGTATGCATGCATGAATCCCATTCTCACCTGCCGCGCCCCCGGGCTCAGCCGCAGGCTCTTGCGGTACACGGCCGCGCTGAGCACCCCCCGCACACCAATCGCCAGGCTCGTGGTGCGGTGAAAGTACTGATTCTCAAACACCGTTTTGGTCGTCACCACCGCGAACAGCGCCACCGCCGTTGTGTACGCCGCCCTTACGCTCTCCACGCCGCCGCCCGCCGCCGTACGCTGAGCAAGCGTGCGCATGCGCGTGTGTGGGTGTGCTAGTTAGAGCGCGCGGCGTTGAGCATGCCATGTGCATGCACAGTGTGTGAGTGTGCTAGTTAGAGCGCGTGGCGTTGAGCATGCCATGTGCATGCACAGTGTGTGGGTGTGCTAGTTAGTGCTACTTAGAGCTAGTCAGCTAGCACAGGTGTGCAGTGTGTGGGCGTGCTACTAGCGCGAGGCGTTGAGCATGCCACAGCTGCACACGTGTATGCACGTGGAGTGTGTGGGTGCACTAGTTAGCACAAGGCGTTGGGCATGCCACAGCTGAACACGCGTGTGCATGTGCGGTGTGTTTCTGTACTAGTTGGAGCGTGATGCGCTGAGCATGCCACAGTGCTGGGGGGTGAGCTCACATTGGGCGTCAATGCGGTGCCGCACACGGTTGTGACAGCAGTCAGAGCGAGCCTAGCTTTGTGTGTGCGCTGTTGAAGTTTTGTGGCTGGTCTTGGTGGTGCGCCAGCCACTGCTGCAGGACCACCTGAGTTGTATCCATAGTATTTCGAAGTATATACTGTACTACTTGTGATGTAGTACGCAGAGGCAACAATGCCACTTGGAGTGGCACAGAAGTGTTCACATTTGGAGCGGGCAAGTGCTATGGCATATGTAGAGCAGCAAAGACGTTGCGGCGGTCAGCCATACATCCCGGCTGCAGTCTTGCGCCAAGCAAGCCCGTGGCTACCCATACCGCAGCTTCAATGACACAGTTACTGTATCCAACATGGTTGATGTCAGCCAAAACACAGCCTTAACAGGTTTTGACAATCTGTGTGACTGTGTTCAACGCGCTCACTACCACACTGCCACGTGGACTGGTTGCCACCTACATACTACTACTATTAGTACTGTACGTAAATGTATGCACATAAAATCAAGTATATACTTCCATAATAAGCCTTGAAAGTGCAGGTGGAACTTCGGCATCTGAAGGATGTGGCTGCTGCGTGCACTGTCAAACAGCAGCAGAAATCTGCTCGTTTTGAAACACTTTTTTAACATCAGCAGGAGCCAGCTCCAATATACGAGCAGTCTGCAGCACCTTGGCTGGCATGTGTCTTCTACATGCCTACCCATTCAAGAAAAACTGCTACACCATGCATGGACTCAACTTTAAGATGCTTTGAAATAACAAACAGTGCTGCTGGTAAAATACACATTAAATACCAGCAGGTGCAGCAAACACAGCCCAACCTATGGCTGCCATACTGCAGCAGGTGCACGGCGGCCACATAACATGGGCGCAAATGCGCGCAATGAGTACTTGAACAAACTTCAACAAATGGCAGCCACATATGTGCGGCGCAAAAGCTTGCAACCCACTTGAAGTTTAACGCAAACTTCAACAACTTTGCGCACCTCGATGCACCGCAGCAGCCGCCGCACGAGCAGCGCGGGGATAAACTGTATGAGCGTGTTGATCAGCCGCACACCGCCCACGTGCAGAAACTCCCGCCAGTACACCCACCACAGCGCGCGCAGCACGGGGGCGCGTGCCAGCGCCGGCATCGGAACGCCCCCCCCCGCAGCAGCACCGCCGCCACTCTCCGCCGCCGCAAGCTCGCCATCTAGAGCATCCTCGAACTGGTCAGCGAGAGGCGTGATGTGCTTGTTTGCGGGCAGCGCCCACAGGTCCTCTGCCTGTGTGTGGTGAGGGTGGGTTGGGACCGTGAGGTGAGGGTTTATGGTGGTGAGGGCGGCGTGCAGCTGTGTGTTGGATTGTAGGAAGGGGAGGGATGTGCGGCAGAAGCTGGCAGCTCATACAGAGGCTGGTGTACTGCGTGCATGCATGTGCTGCAGCACTGGTGTGTCGCTGCTGCAAGCTGTGCTCTACATGCAGCAGCACGCACGTGCATATATGCCCTGCAAATCCCCTACGGTGTGCGTGTACTGTGTATGCGTCAACTACGGAATGACGCGCCTCACGGTGTTCACTTACTTGCAACACTTTTTTGTTGCCCAGCTTCATCAGTGGGGTGGCCCACAGGAAAAACAGCTTACTGATGACCCCCGCCCTCTCGTCAGGCAAGACCTCTGCTTGCCCAGCTCCCTGCTCGCCCCCGCCCCCCCCTTCCCTCCCTTCCCCTTGCTCTGAGGGCCACCGCTGCTCCGGCTGCTGCTGCAGCAACTCCTCCACCGCCGCCGCAGCAGCATCGCTAGCAGGAGCCTGTGCAGCCACCGCGGCCTGCTGCCCCCCCCGGAGCGTTGCGATGATCCTGCTGCGGAAGCCACCTCCCGACCCCAGCTTGCACACCAGTTGATGCTGGCTGCGACTTAACCGGCTGGCAGGCAAAGCCAGACTGGCGCTGTTTTTGCTGTGAAGCCCGCGGTGCACGTGGAAGCCGCAGGTGCCGCACTGCTGGTCGCCGCCGCCCCCTTGCAGCTGCGGCGTGACACAGCCCACAAATGACGGCCTGCCGAAGCTGTGGTGGCCCTGCCCGCTGAAGCGGGCCTCGGCGGTGCCCACGCCGCCGCTGCCGCATGTCGCTGCCGCCGCTGCTGTCGCAGCTACGAGCCTCAGCAACATTGGGCGGCGCGGCCTGACTGCCGCATCTGGTTCGCTCATGGCTCCCACTGCCCTTGCCGCTGCAGAGCACAGCAGGCAGCTTTCCTCGCTCTCACTCAACAGCCTGCTGCCCGCCACATCACCACCGCTGCAGCTGGCGGCGCGGGCATCACACTGTGTGTTGCTCATGCTCGAATCAGAGTTTCTGAGTGCATGCAGTCCTTTTTTTATGCCCGTGCACACGTGCACGGGTCCC